>JAQNCA010000018.1:1067838-1080386 GCA_029783725.1 Acanthurus tractus
TGCTCTCCACTCAGTCTTCACTCATCTTGAGAAAAGCAACACCTACATCAGAATGCTGTTTGTTGATTTCAGCTCAGTTTCTAACACAATCTCCCCCATAAAGCTGATTGGAAAACTGAACACTCTGGGCATCAGTACCACTCTCCGCAACTGGATACTGGACTTCCTCACAAACAGACCCCAGTCAGTTTGGATCGGCAGTGTCTCCTCCCCCACTCTAGTGCTCAACACCGGAGCCCCCCCAGAGGTGTGTGCTCAGCCCCCTCCTGTTCACACTGTACACCCACGACTGCAACCCTCGACATGGAGAGAACTCTATTGTGAAGTTTGCGGATGACACCACCATCATCGGCCAGATTTCTAACAATGATGAGTTTTCATATAGGGAGGAAATCAACCATCTTGCAGAATGGTGCACAGAAAACAACTTATTGCTCAGCGTCTGCAAAACCAAAGAGCTGATAGTTGATTTTAGAAAAAAGGAGGCAAAGACACGACCCTGTCTACATCAGTGGAGCTGAGGTGGAGCAACTGAGCAGTTTTAAGTTCCTGGGAATCAACATAACAAAAAAATAACCTGTCATGGACTTCACATATCTCTGCCGTGGTTAAAAAAGCTCAGAAATGGCTGCATTTCTTAAGGAAACTTAAGAAAGCAAAATTCCCATGCCAGGTTCTTGTTAACTTTTACAAAGGGGCGATTGAAAGCATCCTGACTGGAAACATCACAAACTGGCATGGGATGTTCACGGCCCAGGACAGCAAATCTCTGCAACGAGTGATTAAAACTTCCCAAAAGATCATTGGTACCCATCTACCAAGTATCAGTGATATTGGGACGGTGAGGTGCCTGCATAGAGCAAAGAAGATCCTAAAAGACAACACTCACCCCAGCCACAGCCTGTCTACCCTGCTGCCGTCAGGCAAAAGATACAGAAGTATCCGCTGCCGTACCACCAGACTACAGAGCAGCTTTTTCCCTCAGGCTGTGAGACTGCTTAATGCGCCATCTGCACTCCTCCATGTTAAATAATTTTATCTTTTTTATACAATCAATTGATCACTCGCAAGGGAACCTCATTTTAATTTCATTATACAACTTGTTGTATAATGACAAATAAACTTCCTTGTATCCTTGCAGCATGGACTATTGCATCATTATTGGATATTCCTAGTCACAGAAAATTTTGCTGTACCATAGGTATTCATCTGGATGTGATCTGCTGAACTGAATGAAGACTTTTAAATTTGAGGTTAGCTACTTGTGGATGGGAGAGGAGGCTGCAGCTCAAGTCAAGTTAATTTAGACTTGAGAGAGAGCCTTTTAAATTTGCTAACAGCTAACAACTGATTGGTCAAAGACAGAGTGTGGCAGATTGTGATTGGATGAAACAAATCATGAGTTGTGAAGCATAAGGATAGCAGGAAATTAATGGTTACTCAGCGGGCATGCTCAAAGAGATCGCCTTTCTGTCTGAACTTTGGCTAAGCTTCATTTCAATCAGGATAGACTAATAAAAAAAAGAATTACAGGTTGAGAAATGAAACCACTTTTGTTGTGTACAAATATATATACAGTCTTTGGCACTCAGACCCCACAGGAAGTAGCTCATTATGGGAAGCAGCCTGATGGATTGGATGGTCCCTACTAAAGAAGACTTCCCCCTACAATAAACATATACCATACCTGATTTAGCAGCACAGAAGAAGAGCAACAAACAGCAGTGAAAATGAAAAGGTAATTCATAGCATTTAACAACGAGAATAAAGGAGAATTAGATGCAACCTATGATTGAGGGAAATTGGGGAAGGGAAAAATGAGGGTATTGCTGATAATGATGCAGGAAAAATGCTAATCTGATACCAGGGGAAAGCTGACATATTGCAAGGGAATTTGCTTATATGATGCGGGGGGTGAGGGGTGGGGAATGCCATAGGATGCAGGGGAACTGGCCATATGATGCAGAGTATGGCTAATAATGATGAAGGGAAAGTGCTAATCTGATGCAAGGGAAAATGCTAATGTGGACAGAAACATGAAACCAGTAGCTTGTGAAACCACCGCTCGAGATATACATAACTCACAAGTATGTCAAGTATGTCAGGAGATCTTTGAGCTGCCAGTATTGAGGAAATGGCTGAACAAATGTAGGAGGAGTAAGCAGAAAAAGAGGAATCAAACCATCAAATGCTAAATTGATTCCATGCAAGCAAACAATGGTTGTACTGAGGCTTAAAATGACGGAAGTCTGTACAGTAAGTAATGAAAGTTCAGATGGTTTTAAGAAGGACAGGTTTCAGAGGAACACTTACAGAGGCAAAGAAAGAGGCAAAAGTAACACAGGTGAAATCATGTGATCTTAAAGTGGAAGCAGCTAAACCTTTCCTCATATAAAACTTGCAGACTCAAAATAAGTATGCAACAGTGCATTGGCTAGTACAGTTAGTTTGTTGAGAGAGGGGACTGGTAAGGGATGCTTGCTGGCATCCAGACAGACACTACTGTTTTCTCGTCTGAAATAGGCATGCCAAGTCTATGAACAGGCATTTTAATTTTGATGGAGAGGAACCGGGCCTCTGACACCATGTTAAAAATGCACTGACTGCTCCTGAAGCCAAAAGTGAGTCTGACGGCAAAATAAATTGATGCCCCTAAAATGGATGAACAGGGATTATTTTAAGAGGGATCTGTTATGTCTGCTTTGGACAAGACTGTAGATTTCATTGATGTCTACATCTAAAATAATATAACCCAAATTAATCACATTGGCAGGCATAAGCATTCATCAGCAATCACATGAAACAACTGAATGCTATTTAAAATGCAGCTGGTGATTTAATCAAATCAACAATATTGCTGAATGTTGCACATAAAAAACACAGAGTTGATATTTGTTTTAAGATGTGAAGGAAAACTCAAGGTCCTGTCTAAATCAGTGGAATTTTGTAAGAGAGGGTCAACAATTTTAGGTTCCTGGGAATCTGTGTCACAGACATCCTGTCATGGGTATCACACATTTCTACTAAAACTTCAACAGTTAATTTTGGAATCCAAGTGGATGTTTGTGCAAAATTTGGAGAATATTTGAAGAAACACCTCAAATGATTTTCTGATGTGTTGTATTCTTCTGATGATAGAAATCAGGTAAATCATAACCTGGAGGAATGAGGAAGTCAGAGACGACAGATGTCTTATGCAGTGGCATTTATTGCAGAGCTTGACGCATCAAGGGGAAAGGCGATCAGCAGCACAAATGTAAACCAGTGATCAAGAGTAATGCCATCACCAGTCTGAGGCTGCCCTTGGTGGAGGGCATATTTACGCCCTTGGATTCCTCTTGTTGCAACAATTCAAATACGGTTTCTCTTCATTTGTCTATGCATATGTATGGATTGTACTGGGTATTGAATCCTGAACAAGAAACTATGCTTTCCTAAGACAAACTAAATCATGCTGTGCCTGTTGAATTCACATGCACTATCAGACAGACAGTTTGTATCTGTTAAATCAGAGTCAAACTTCAGCATATCTCTTGACTGGTTTTCAGGGAGACAGCCCCACCATAAGGACAGCTACAGTCATCCCAGGCAGACTGAAAGTACAACCTATGGCACTGCATTGTATTAACCTTAGCCTAAAGAAGGAACATTCCTTCACAACAAGAATGGGACAGACAAGTGATCCTAAAACATAATGCTTCCAGCAACAGCTATGCCATTGTTTATGCCATTGGGCTTAAAAATGCAGAAAAGTCCTAATAAGGCTGGTTCTGTTCAATGTCCGCAAATGACTGAAAAGCAAAACAAGCACACTTTAAAAAAAACTAATAAACCTTTAATTTTAGCTGTACATGGACAAATAGCATTAAAACATCTGCTTCTTTTAAATGTCTGTATTATACATCTCCTGCCTCTGTCTAGCAGGTTAGAAATACTGTTAACTCCCAAACATACAATGCAGTGGAAATAAAGCTTCTTATAATAGTACATATTACAGTTACATCAAGTACAGTGCTTACATAAAATACATCAGAGTAAAAGAGTGCATCCAAAAGGAGGCATTAAGGTGGAGCACACCTTGATAAGTGGCATCACATCAAGACAAATTTACATGGAGCCTAAATAAAGTCAGTGTGGGCTGGTATGCTTCTGGTGCAAAGTTCTTCTTGAGAAATACAATAGACTGAAGTGATGCACTACCAACTGGCTTATTTCTAAAAAAAAATCATTTTATTTTGTTGTTTTATACATTCTGACAATTTTTGGAAGCCGATGTTAGGTCTGATTTGATGTTGAAAAAAAGTTATAACACATGTTACAGGGCTAGTGACATTAAAATAGTACAACATGGCTAATTTAATTAAAAAAAGAACAATAGAGAGAAGCATTTGGTTTAATATCAAACAAAACTGCTTTAAAACATCAAAATCAAAAGATCAAGCTCTACCAAAACTATAACTATGGCAGGTCTTACTCACCCCTTAAACTGTTGCAATAATTCTTAAATCCAGGACTTATTCAGTGATGCAGTGCCAGTCTTAAAAAAACACAATTTTAAGGCACAGTTGGGTTGTCTGCTGCAGCAGTTCTGGAGTTTGAGATGTGTAACATTTGTACAATTTTATACGGCAAATATTGAATCCAGCTTTCACTGCAATAAAAATAGTCTGAAAACTCCTGGATTTTGAGCGCTTCTTAATCCACAAGTGCTGCAAAAACACGCAAGCAAACAGGATTCCCTAAATATAATTCAGTGTCTTTACAGGGGTTGAAATGCTGAAATTGAATATTTGAAAACTGTCATACCCACAATACACCTTAGGAAAAAAAAGTGGTGGCATCATGACTCATATGATCAAAGACCAAGATGACAAAATCAGACTCATCTGTTTCATCTCAGGAAGATGAGGATACACTATAAAACTGGACATGACACAAGACTGAGCGCTCCTTGGGTCTGTCGGTCATGTACAGGGAGATGACATTAGATACTACTTTTTCAGAGCATGTTTCAGAAATACAATTCAATAAGGGGGTGCACCAACAGTGAAAATGACACAACTTGATCACAATAATGAAAATAGTAAGTTATTATAACTTGGGAATATATTTGGTTATATCTAGAGAAGAAAGCTTCAAGTGACTACTAAAGGTACACTCCCTGATTCCCGCTATATCACTCGCATGTTGACAGTTTGGGAGCAAGGCTTGATGCTTTTTAAGAAAAGAAAAGAACTAAAGAACAAAGGCCATGGATTACATGGAGCAAACAACAAACCCAGTGGCTGAGTAAACATCCTGTTTTCCTGTTTTATCAGCTTAGTGAGGCAAACACTCCTCAAGAGGCTGCAATAGCACAGACCTTAGGGACTGCATGTATCTGGTTACAGCTGTACTCTGCTGTGGTTAATGGTAAGAAGCAGGAAAAATGTGAATTTATGGATTTGCTTTTCTTTCAGAGAATGTAATAAAGCTTGTGCCACCTTTTACATGTATTTACAGAACACCCTCTACAACTCTGTTCATGCCCTCCTCACCTGACAAAATAATAACAATAACAACAAGGAGTACACCAAAATATCTTCAGAAAATTAACACACACACTGTGTTGTACTAAAAGCTTACACTGAGGCATTCTCTGATACATGCAGCCATTGCCATATAGTGCCCAATGAATTCCATCATAGCATAAGTCAGACTATGGAAGAAAAGGAGGGAAAGACAGACTCCTGCACACATCTTAAATATATATATATATAAAAAATTGCTTCTTTGTTATATTCATGACATTTTTAATACAACAGTTATAGAAAACAAACACTGCACAGCTGAACAATTTCTTTTGCAAAGGCCGTGTTGAAAAAAGAAAAACAAACAAAAAATTAAAAAAAATCCTCTGACACAGACTGAATCTTCCCCATTATGGAGCGGTAAAGGCGAAGCAGCAGACTGGTGTTGTCATGCTAGGAGGGCACAAATATTAATGCAAAAACCAATCCTAATGCTGGTCTCATGAGAAGCCCAAACAGTTGGCTGAGCTTTGATGCCGTGGGTGGAGCGTAGTATTCTTGGTACTTGTGTCCATGTGGAGGTTAGAGGCTTTTAGAGGTGTGCTGCAGCCCTGGGCCTGTGGGAAGCGCTGGTGGTATCGGTCCAAACGCAGATACTTCACTGTCACCAGCTTACCTGTCAAACCAAAAGTAGTGACCTGTCACTGATCAATCACCATTATTTGCAATGCATTAGAGTTTACAGTTTTCTTTGAGGGGGCCATCAGGGATACCAATTCAAGATCTCAGCCAGTGGGTCAAGTGTTAGTGGCAAGATGCTGACATCCTGACATCTTCTCCTTTTTTAACATTCTCCAAATGATCCCACATACAAGTATCTATCCAGTGACGGAGATGGTTCAATCATTAAAAGCTACCAAATGTGAATTTAACATTTGAAATCAACTCCAGAACTTTCATCTGCCTACTTTGACATATAAAAATGAGGGAAAAGGCCACACCATCAACTGTCCAATTACATTTTAGCTTCTGAAAAAGGAGGGATTATGCATAAAAATGGCTGTTCACTGATGAGCTAACTCATCAATGTGTTAAACTGATCTTGAAGCAAGGTTGCATAACCTAACAGCGTCCAGTTAGTGTTTATTAATGATGATTAATTCTGCAATAATATAAGATAATCACCATCATAATGTCACATTGATATGGATAAAACTATGTCTGCCGAGTGAATAACTACAATAATACTGTAAGACTAGTTTACATTACTAGCTACAAAGAACGCTTTTTCCTGCAAAATCTCCCAGTGCCTCAGTCTATGCAACAGGCAAAGTTGTGTGAGAGTGAATGTGCATGGGGGAGCTAGGGAACTTGCCTAAAACTGAGTGAGATTCTTTGTTGAAACAATGGTGCGCACAATGCTTTTCATATTTCTATGTCATGTCATGAGAAGCGTAGACACATATTTTGTGGCACTCTAAACTAAACTATGTCAGGCTACCAGTCTACATTTTTAATGTGAAACACTATAGAATGATTAAGTTGATCATTTTTAAGTTCTTATAACTTAAAATGTGAGGACAGAGTTGGAATTAGAAATACACTCATCATTTCTTACTGACTCTGACTGCAATGTTTAATTTTTCTGTTTTCTTTTCTGTAATGGCAATAAAGTTAAGCTTGACCCCTTTATAGTGTGCTGAGATTTCCACCACCTCAAAGAGTTGCCTCACCTCCAAGAGGCAGTACAACCTTGGTTAAAAATACTGTACGACTGTAGAGACAGTTTTGGAAGTACTGAGCATATGACTAGATAATAAGACATTAATTTTATTGAGCAACCTGACTGAGAGTTTTTAAACAAAAATTTTGATATATTTCAGCCATTTTAAAAATAGACGAGTTAAAACTTGAGCAGTATTACAGTATAAGGGTTATTTACAAGTCCTGATGGTATGATTTTTAATGTTCAAAAATTCAGATGCTTTTACTCATGACTCAAACCCAATGTCAATACTTTTGGTGTTTGGAATGGATTTTCTTGAGTCAGCGTTCACCCATTCACACACTTTCAGAAGGTGGCTTCTTTAGAAAGTGCCAATGTGCTCATCATGAGGTCATTTACACACATTCATATACCAACAGAATGGGTAAGACAGCCCACAGTAGATCAGCATGCATGTTCTGGGTCTATAAAAAACACTTTCCATATCAGTGGGTGAAGGCAGTGTGCATTTGTCAATGAAAAAGAAAAAGGGAATGTCTAGAAACACTGATATATAAAGTTCATTTAAAAGCAGTTTCACAGAGTGGCAAAGTGGCGAAAAGAACGCTACTTTTAAGTGTTTACTTTCTTTCTTAATATTTATATTTTTAATAATAACTATTACTACTGCCACTTTAACTACTTTTTCCCAACTGTGCTTTAAGTTTTTGCATTATTTAAGTTTAGCTTGAAGCTTTTCTAGAAACTATTTAACAATACATACTTACCATGCAATGCTGATCTGCATGATTTCTCATCAGCCTGTGTCATCTCAGCTTCTTGTTTTTTAATCATCGTGGTGTATTGCATTTTAGATTTATTTTATTTCTGGCAATTCTTGTCACTTAACTGCATTTCTAGCAATGCAATTTGTATTTCAGCTCTAAGCATTCACACTTAATTTTCAGTGGGAAAAGTAAATTTCTCCTTTTTTCTACAATTTTTTAAAATCAAATGCTAAGATCATGTATCCCATTCATTTTTACAGTGTATCAGTGCGTATTTTACCATCAAACCATGAGCCATGAAGTGCCTTGAAGGCTTTCCCTGAGTGCTCTGCAGAGAGACACTTCACATAGACACAGCCCTGTGAAGAATGGAAAACATAGAATGAGAACTGCAGCTAAAAGCATTGAGCTGTAACATCAGAGTTTCTTTCTTACTCATAGGACAGAGCATACCTCTCGTGAGTTCTTATCAACAGCAATATGGACAATGCCGTCGTTGTCATTGCACTTTTCTAGAATGGCCTCATGGATGGCTAGATCCCAGTTTTCCCCAACCTCCCTAAAACCACAAATACAAACAAGTTACAAGCATAAAGTAAAATCAGGGAAAACCTTCTATATGGTAGCAGGTACTTACATGACAGGATCAAACATGTTTCTGATCTTCAGACATGGTGTCAGGCTGTTGGGAGGTGAATTCCTCCGGTCTAGGGGGAAAGCTTAAGTAGAGGGATAAAATCAGAATTAAATGCACAGTTCGAATGAAATTCTCTGGAGTTTCTACATTAGTGCTATTGTATTTTACCTTTTCCTTGCCAAACTTTGGAAGGCATCAAAGAGGTCTTGTCACAGCTCAGAGAAGGCTGGATCCATCTCCAGACGAGGAAGTCTGCTCCTCCAATTCTCTGAGTTTCTGTTCGAATTCTGGACTCATTGGCAGAAAGAAAGCTTGTGGCCCGCTTCCAAATGTTGTTCATTTTCTTTCTAGAAAATATCAGAACTATTGTCATATGTTTTGCATTTAAAAGATCAATAGCTATGAGGTTCTTGTGGTTCGAAAGTGCATTTAGATCACTTTTAAAAAACATGGATTACTATAAAGAAGAACATACTGCAACAAATGCGCCAAATACACACCATGGTTAGAGCCTCATTTAGACAAACATTTTAGGGAGATCTGACAAAGTGCTAGGAAATTTACATGTCAGTTTGATATTTGAAAAACTTATCAAGTTATTTAGCAATGTCACAAAAGACATCTGACCAACTGGTATTTCATTACTTCAGCCACATTACCAAAAAAGCCAAAGACCACAAGCTGTGGCAATGCTCTATGTACTGACCGGTCCTGAGGCTGAACGAGGGAGTCCCTAACATGAGGAATGGGCAGGTAGGGTTGCAGGTCTTGATTCTCTTGGCAAGCCTCACTGTGGCTCCTCAACACATCTGGTAACAGCACAGATAGGATGAATGAAGGATTAAAGCATGAGACACCCCAAGTCAATAACTTCAACTGAACACAAATCATCCGGATATTATGTGCAGTTTTCTCTGCAGTATGCAGTCCTGACAGTGCAGTTTTCTATGCAGTATGCAGTCCTGACAGTCTTATCCTAGGATAAGGAAATGAGTGAGATTCAGTACACTTTCATTGCAAATTTATCTGTAGTGTTTGGGTTTTAAACCGGAGACTGACAAGTAAATTTTTGAATTGGGAGTTTTTTACTTTTCTTTACTTTGTATGTTATATGGACAGTCATAAGTACCTTACTGATGTTTAGCATTTATGCTTTGATGTAAAGCATTTATGCATTTATTGCATTTATTGGCTGGACCTAAGGCCCTCCCTCTTTAAGGTAACATTTCATAGCCACAAACTTTTAAGCTTTTGCAGGTTGAACATTAATATACTGTATCATTGAAAACTGAACAGTGTTTAGGACTGTGCAATTTTTGAGAATCTCTATTGGGGACCATCTTATTACTGAACACATAGAGATAAAAGAGGCTACTGTTTCCTTACCAATAATCTTCTCCACCATGTCATACATCTGCCTGGTCTCCTCCTCCTCTCTCCTCCAACGATACTTCATGTAGCAGACCACACTCCACACACACCCTACAACTGCATAAAGAAACACATACAAGATTGACAGAATCAACATAACTACTGAAAACCAGTCAAAAAAAAATTTCTACAACTGCTTCCACATTTAACTAATAATGACAGAAATAGAAATAAATCCAAAATTTAAAGTTAAAACTTCATGTAAGTCGGCACTCATTTTAACTGACAGGTGTGGATTGAGGACTTTACTTGAGCACTGTAGCTCTAGCTTGACAGGGATCTGTCTTAGGATAAAATGGAGCAGAGTGCAGCTGTCCATATTTCTATTTACTGACTTAACTACACTGAAAGTGAAGCAACTGCAGAAGCAATGTTTCAATGTTTTTTTTCAAAGACTGTAAAGGCAATACTGTGATTTTCTTGGTGATCTGTTATTTCTGATTGTTAATGTATTTAGTACTTTTGTCAAAAATATGAATACTCCATATATCTCCAATCTTTAAATCAGCTTTTTCTGACATTTTGTCATTTTTAAAGTGGGCGGGGCTTCAGAGGAGTTTGATGATGTCCACAATCTCCACCCACTCAGAATTCAGGACAATGCTAGCTCGCTATTTGAATTTACTTAAACCAGTGGCTTAACAGCAACACACAGGAGCTTTGCTTGGACAGAAGAAGCAGCAGCATTAATTAATTAAACTGTACATTTACTTCTAAGCTAACAACTTTTACTGCTAGGGATGGACCCATTTCTTTGCTCTAAACACACCAATGCATTAACTGACACTGGTATCACCCGCTCGCTCACTCTTGCTCAACCACTCACAACATACATTCTCACATACACACACTGCCCAGTCTCTTATATGAACCTAGCACTATGCTCGCTGACACTATACTAGCATTCAGTGATGGGATAAAGTGGCTGGGGGCAGACATGTTTCAGACTGTGGTGTTCTGCTGACTTTGCAGAGATGCGGTGTGTTTCTGTGGGGCATGGTCTCCACTGCTTGAGCGGACATGCCCCCAGCGTTTCAGAGCAGAGAAAACTGCTTATTTTTCCATGACATTGAAAGCTTATTTTACATACTTGTCAGTGTTTTTGGTCATTTAAATATGGCTGGGTGGGTGATAACACATCTCTCTAGTAGGATAGACTTAGGACACATTTTCGTAATACTTTAAAGGGACTTCATAATATTTTTTTGTATTTGCAATGTTGCAATAAAAAAACTATGGACATATAACAAAAAAACAAAAACCATGAAAAGAAAATGATGAATGACACTGCTGTATCACTAGCGCAACATATCATAACATAAGAACTCAAAAGAGAAGTAGATGGTACACTATGAATTTTAAGGCTGGTCCAGATTAGCATTGTACAACACAAGATGATCCAGAAATGGTTGCCCTATATCCGAGAATTAAAAAAAAGGGACAATCTTTGCTTTACTGCATATCTGAAAACAGTTACTAAAGAGTCACCATATTGGCTATACATGGACTGGATGCTCATGCAGAACTATTGCATACAAACGATCAAATACAGTAATATTAATAAGTATTTGGACAGTTGTACTTTTCTTTGTAATTCTGCCAGTTTACACCATCGCATCAAAGAACAAAAAGGCCATATTATCATTATGGTATAAGACTGACTTGCACCAGGATGATAGGAAGAGGAAGGTTAGGAGGATAGGAAAAGTCCATGATCTGAAGCATATAAAATGATGTCGCACATGGTGGAGGCAGTGCTACCGCATGGGTATGTATGGGTAAGGGAGCCAAAGCACATAGTTTGGTGGACTCCATGGATCTTTTTTTTCCTGAAATCACCTTGTGAGTATCTGTGAGCTCCCACATTTCTGGAATTGTGTTGTTATGTTATGGTTACTGTAGGCTGATGAAGGATTAATGCTGAGGGTCCAGTTCAACCTTTGTTGTCTTGTTCCAGAAGCAGGAGGGATCCTGCCCTTCCCCGCTCGATGCCCCGCTGGCACACAGCAGATAGTCCAATCAGCTGTGTACAATCACTTCATCAATAAATTGATGTTTCATAGGTGTTTTTTTGGTTGAAAACGCAATAACCAACCAGAGAGTCCGCACTCATTACCTTTAAGGACTGGCTGCGCCAGGTGCCAGTGGAGCAGGAGGCACTGCTAACTTACACCAGGCACAAATGTAAACAGATGGCTGAGCTACAAAGATTTATTCATTTAGTAACTCAACTGGACAGGGACAAAGCTTTATAAATGTATTGTATCAGACAGCGCTCAGCAAATTTTCCCTTTCAGTCAAATTGTTTCGTAAGTAAACATTTCCATATTTTGTCATATCTTCTACCATACATTTTTGCCAGCACACACACACACACACACTCGCTCGCTCGCTCGCGCTCGCCCCCGGGGGGGGGGGCGCCCCCCCCCCCCCCCCCCCCCCCCCCCCCCCAACCAACACACACACACCCAACAACA
>JAQNCA010000018.1:1080486-1101609 GCA_029783725.1 Acanthurus tractus
CTCGCACTCGCCCGCCCGCCCGCCCGCCCGCACTCAGGCACACACACACACACACACACACACACACACACACACACAGGCTTTGTGTGAGGTGTACAATAGTGCCCAATATGTTTAACCCTGCCATTGTTTAATGTCGTGTGGCTTTTCTCACCAACTAGAATGAGGAGGACTCTACTGATAACTGTGAAGAAAGCTCGGCGAAATCGGCATGTGAAGGGCATCTTGGGATGTGTGGACTCCAACCGAGAGATTTCAGATACATCAGTCACCGGATCATCTGCCACATCCCCAGTCAGCCTACAAACATGAACAACCACAGACTAAGTACCAATATCACATGCAAAGCATGTGAAAAGCTGGATCATGTGTTACCTTATCCCAACATCCTGGCCTGTCCGGATGATCCACTCCAGAGAAGTATGAATGAAACCCTCAAATTCCTGATTCTGAGCCTGAACAAAAGACACACTGCACTGATAAGAGAAACAGCACAAATCGGATGGTGGACATGATATCCAGCCATACCAGCACATCAGTTCATTGGATCATACGTAAAAAGTTTGGGAAAGCGCTACTTTTGGTCATGTTTTTTTTCAATCTGCCATAGCATCAGTGAAAAAAAATGTCTGACTGACAACTTTTATAAAACCAGACTCATATATATGCATACAAATGTGGGCTAGGGTACAGGCAGAGGCACAACTGTTTATGTGCAGATGTAACCAAGTATGCATTTTATTATTTGTATGGTGCTGTGTGGACATCTTTTTTGTGTGTGGACAATAAAATGGCCATGAGATCAAATCTATGTCCAGGACAGACCATACTATCTTGCAGGGAGGGTTAAAACTATAGATATGACTTTAATAAAGCAAAGCATTGCAAGAGGGGCTTCAGATATTGCAATGCATTGATGCACTATTCCCAAAAATTCTGCCTCTAGCTGATGCATGCATTAAAAACAAAGTATTAAGGTCCAGAGTAACTCTGTCTTTTGAAATTTCCAAAATTTTGTTTTGATTGTGGCCACAAACTTCGTCATTAAATGTAAAATCTCTGCTTGTTGGAAAGATACAGCAATGGCACTCACAAATCTGGTTTCAGTTTTTCATTGAGTAGGCAATGATGTTAATGTATGAACATACCAATAAATATGCAGAGGCCTCATCAATGGACAGACTTCTGTTCAGGTGCTGCTGGTCTCCACAATCATGCTGGCCTGCAATCACAATATAAATGAGTATCAACTAATGAAAAAGAACACAGTCCTGCTAACTGCCTTCATCAATGGAATGTGGTTCACTCTGTATTTATACTGACATGTTTATGTTGATATAAAGCATAATGTCAAGGCCCTTTAATATCTAAGTCATTGTTGTTTAATTCAAAAGACCTTGTAGACAAACAAATATGGTCTGGCTTTATACATTTTAAACTCTTAGTTACAAAATTACTGCAACTCACTCAAACTGAGTAAATCTGCACTCCTCTTACTTGCTAATATAGCCTATAACATATTGTTGCGATACACTCCTGCAGTCTCCTTACAGGAATGTGTTTATTTGTTTTATCTGCCTGTTTAACACACTTACTAACACATATCAAAATGCTCCATAAGTTGTGTCTGTGTTCACATGTTAACACAGTACTTCTGTTTAATGATAATAGACCCATCATTTGTCTAGAATTTATATCAAAGATATGGTTGCTTAGGGCTGCCCCATTTCTGTGAAAATTAATAAATGCATAACCCTATGATACCAACCAACTCTAACCCTATGATACCTAGACTAAATGTAGGGGAAGCTAACAAAATTGAGACATATTGCGTAGGGAAAGAAAAAATATGAAAAACATAGTCAATGAAAATGAAAGAATTAAAACTTAGCTGTCAACTGTGTTAACTGTGACCGAACAAACAGTAAGAAACTGCAAAAGAAACATTTTTTTACAGAGCATTGGAGTCCGTCTGTCCATCAATCACCACAGAGTGCAGTGCAGAGAGTAAATAGCTACCAGCAATATGGGCCAGGTGGTTGTGTAGATTGAGCAGCAGCTTTAGAATAAGGTCCTTCTCCACTTTGTCCTGCAGAAAATAAATACTTAATGGATTTACAATACCAACAGAACTGCTTTTATTTATTATTTTATATGTATATTACACTGACAACATATGGTAAACTGAAATTTTTTTAACTAAAAACCTGAAGGGAAGCAAACTATCAAAACTAGAGGAGATATCCTGTTCCTAATATACTATCGAAAAGTTTTAAGGCTGTGAATCATTCCCAGTCGGTGCATGACATACCTCTGACATGAACATGAAGCATATAACTATGAAGTAGATTTTATGATCACAGAAATAAGTTAATTAGTTATAAGTATATAAATATATTGAGGTAATTCAGTTGAGGACAGTTTGGAGGTTGATTAATTTGAGTTTAATGCTACAGATGTTTTACATTAACGTATAATTGACCAAACTGCTTACAAAGATGAGAGTAATTAGATGCAAGCACAGACCATGTGGTGGAAAAGGCTTATGGGCAAAAGTCCTCAGTACAAACACTGAGCATCGAGACCGAGGGACAGAATTTTTCCCCAACACCTCCCTTTTTTCCCCTTTATTTGTATAATTTACGGTTAACTTTTCTGTTTTGTTTTACAACTCTTTGAGTCAAGCAAAATGAAATAGGATGGTATTATCATGCCACTAATAACTAACCAGCAACAGAAGTAAACAGAAGTAAAAAAAAAAATTTAAAAAAATTGACCAACAACTGACTAGTCACAAATGATTGACAAATGTACAAAACCCATTTAACATGTTCAAAGGGATCAATCGATGTGTAAATATCAGTTAACATGTACTTGTTAAATGATGAAATCATTTATTTTTGTAAAGTCTTTTACATTCTGTTCTACTTGCCAACCTCACTGTCTGAATTTTAAGTCACTCACTGGTAATCATACAATATATATAAATTATTTTGTCATTTTTCATATTATATCAGCTGAATGTTGTACTATTAACTCTTACTGTATTATAGAAGAGCAACACTGAAGAAGCAGAAGGATGATTTGACAAAAGTGGGATGAGGTGCAAACAAAAATTCAGATTTGTTCCCACTGCACACAGATATAGCAATGCACGATAATGTGCATGCATCAGATGCAAGCTGTAACTTTCACTTAGTCTTTTAAGATAGCTTGATCTTCACTAAGGCCTGTGTGACACACAATTTTTTTGACCACTGATATGTGCACATTCACAATTTCTTGACTTTTTGGGAGAAGTTGCACCCTGTTTAAGTCTGGAAGAATTCCTGCCCCCTTTAACCTAACTAGACCTGGCCTTCTTACCACTTTTTGTTCCTAAAAATTCAGAAAATTACAAAAAATATTTGGTCTCTTGGTCAGGGTAACAGGATATTTTTGCATAGGGGTAGCCAACTATAAACATGACATCTGACTTGCCACATGCTAGAGAACAAGGGAACAAAGGAAAATTGAGAACACATTATGTGAACTTGAAACCCATTTCACTTGAACCAAATCTTTTAATATCATAGAAATGGTTAGAGTTAGATTATTGCAGAGGACAGTTTTGTGTAATATTTTCCAAGTAGAGAGTTCCTCTTTGATACGAAAACTACCTATGTTTACTTTTGAATGTTTTGTCTGGTATACAGGAATACTCTCTTAATGCTGAAGTAAGTGACTGCACATTTAGTTAATGGTTTGCAGTCTAATAATGTAAATAAAATGGTAAATGGAGTGCTTTAAATGGCCTTTTTCTTTCCACAACTTAGAGTATGTCATGTCAGTGTTCACCTATTTATGCACACCAATGGCAGGTTGCTTCTGCACATAATGTCAACCAATAGGAACTTTCACAAACAACATTTTGATGGCTGTGCGAGATGTACTAATATTAAAACAACATCAAACATAAGCAAGCCTGTTTATTGTAATTAGTGTGTGGGCTTGGATTGAAAAGAAAAAAAAAATAGTACATTGATTGCATAAATGATTCCATATATAATGCATAATAGTAGTTACAGTTTAAATTATTGCACCAAACCATGTTTTTTAAACAAAGCTTTTCTTCTACAAAGTAATCTCCCTTCAATTTTGCTTTAAAATAAATTACAATGCTCTCCCTTTATTTTGATTTAAAAATGTGGCATCTTTTGTTTATTTGTTTAACAGTTAAAAAATAAAACCCCAAAATAGAAGCAAACTGAGAAACCCTGAGAACCAAACTGCATGCAGTTGTAATTTCATTGTTTTGTCACTGGCTAACCTTCATATATCATTAATCTCTATCCAAAGTGCCCAACACACACCTGAAAATCTTGCAAGATGATTTAAAACAAACACTTCTGCATGCGCAACAAGTTAGCAAGTGCATCAACTTTAGCAATAAAACTAAACACACTGTCCAGTTCAGAAGTCACTCAGCTGTTTTAAACAAGTTTGAAAAAAACCTCACATGAATCTATAAACCTCTCAAAATCTACAAAGGTTAATAGCCAGGAGTACAAAACATTTGAACGATAAAATAACTTGTTGTTTGGGTAAGTAAATGTTTTCAAACCTGCATGTGCTACCATGTGATATAATTTATTGGTGTGTACACAGTCTTTATACAATTTAACTAAGTAACTATTTTACCCTCGTCCATTAACTACCATTTATACCATTAAGCATTGCTATTATTTTGAACATAATTTAGCCCTTGCAAATGGTTATGTAATCTGTTTTGGGGGCTCTGAACTGACAAATGGAAAATAATGTTGTTGTGTGTTCATGATACTAAAACCTTTCAAGGCCAGTGTTTATCTAAAAGGTGTCTGGACTACACTGAAGACAGGCTAGCTACCAACAACAGATAGATTCATCTCAACAGGTGAAAGGCAGGTTTACCTGTCATTGGTAGGTCAGTATTGTATATGTCATGTCCATGGAATGGCTGTCTACTCACCAAGTTGTATCAAGCTGTGTCTTGGGGCTATCTAACTGTATGTTGAGATTTAACACAAAGCAAATTTTGCACCTTGTGTAACCTTGCAACACTACTTTGTGGCAGGATCATTTTTATTTGTGAATACATTACAGTTCAAAGTAGGAGGCGCTTGTCGGTTCTTCCTGATTTGATATTCACGACACACAACGTAGTAAATTTCACTGCCTTCTTAAGATACTGCATGTGGATGACTGCCCCTTCAAGCGCTACTTGAGGCTGACTAGTTTCCAGTTTGCCAACTGGCTGTCTCAGACTAGAGAAAGAATCTCTTACAGCTATCTTGTCTTCCATGTCTGATTCAATACCCGGACATCAGTGACATCAATGAAGTCAAGATGATCTCAGAGCTGTCTGGCTGGCATAGCATCACAGAAATATGTTGCTCAAGTTGAGATTTTGGGCAAATGATGCGAGTTACCCAAATTACACATCTTCGTCCAATTCCTAGAGCATTATGCATACTGCTAGGTACAACTGAGTATTTATCAGATCACTGATCCCAGAATGTTTTTTTTTGCTTTTGTGATTCAGTTTAGATGATTTTGTGCTGATTTAGAGCTTCCATTATTATACCTGGTCACACTGTCACAAAAATATTGCTGCAAAATGTGACTAAATGGTTATACTCTGCATCTAACTAATCCTTGTTAATATACATTGGGTAAGCAGAACGTCATAATTTCCAAAAAGTACTTTTTCACTCTAGTTTTCATGGCAACATGAAAATCATACAAAATCAAATGCTTTAAGAGTAGCATTCAATTTTTATTATCTTGCAGTTCCCATCTACACAGCCAGGAGATGAAGTTTATTCAGTACTAGTGGCAATCTGGCTATATTCACAGTTCATATCCAATAGGTTTTCAATCTTATTTTAGCTAAAGCATATATATTCAACTTAATGTACTCTATATTTAACAAAAATTGTGCTAAACAACTATGTTCGAGCATAACTAAAGAAGAGGGTCTTAGGAAAATATCTACTTACATAAGAAGAGTCAAACTCACTGCCAAAGGGGTGGCTCTTAACTGCAACAAAAAAGAAAGATACATAAAGTAAACAGAAACAAGAAAAAGTTCATTAAACCAAACTGAAAAGCCATTACATGAGTACACAAGCTAAATTGGTAGAAGAACTAGGTGTTTGCAAAGAGGCAGCATGATTAGAGTATGTGGAGTTTAAGTATAATCCTGACTTCCCACAACAAGTAAGTCCATGCATAGAAAACTCAACACCTTGAGAACTGCTAGCTTGCTATATTGACAGTAATTGCAAATATTAAATAAATTTACAAATTTGTTCTGAATATAAAGATACGTTTTCTAAAAGTAAAATTTTCTTTTACCCTAGTATGAAATGAGCTTTTAATAGTCAATTAGAAATGTACTCATAACTTTCCAAACGAGCACACTTATTAACATCAGACAACATTGAAGTGTATATGCATGTATGTTTGTACCTGTGTGGTATATGCTTAGACTTGGTTAGAAAAATTTTTTTCGCTTTCGATTTTGGCTACTAATGATTGTGAAAAAGTGATGATCAAGACTTTGTCAAAAAACTAGCAGAATCCATTTATATTGGTAATTAATTTGGATCAATTTTGGTTATTTCTGCTTCCCAAAATACCGGAGCCCAATCGATCTGACGATTGTGCCACTGAAGGCCCAAAATCTTTAAAAAGCAAGGTCTTTGCATCTTAAATCACAACTTTAACTGAATACACAAGCAGGGATTACATTAACCCTAAATTTTCTATTGCCGATAGATTGTTTTTCACAGTGACAAAAAATTTAAAAACTGCCCATCATCTTGACAGATTTAAAACTGGCGGGGATCACATGTGAACACTATTAGTAACCACATCCAAGCCACTGTTGTAGATCCTCTTACCAGTCGGACATACATGGGGGGCAGAGCAGTAAAGAGAAGAGACATGTGAAAAAAAACAACAATTGCAGGTACAAACACACGGGACAGTGAACAACATGCTATGATAATGACAGATTGGGTGTTTTTCTGTTTTAAGCTAGGCTAGAGCAGATAATATCCAGCTTAAACAGAGCAATGGTGTTGTTTTGCACCCAGTGTTTTCTGGTTTACTGGTTCTGGAAGTCATGAAGATTTGTTTCCCACATGCAACAAATGTGGCATTTGCATTGTACAAGATCTCAAATACGCTTTTATATGAGGTATATTTTTCAGAAGAAAGCAGTTTGTCCATGTGCATTCTCATTATTTTATATTAGAATGCAGGTAACATATCTCCACTTATACTGTTTAAATAAAAACTAAACTCCTGGCATTTACTCCCGGTTTTCTCCACAGTTTTCAAAGAAAGAAAGAGACTACAACAAGATGTGCTTTACATTTATAGCAGTCAAATATGAACACTAAAGTTAACCACAATATGAACACTTAATTTGAAATCAATACAATACTATCCATAAATATGAAAGGCAACCTTTAAGTCCAATGAAACCTCTTCATGCAAGTCTAACTATGTATGTTCTACCAATAAATACATAAATTTGGATCATAATCCCCTGCCAAATAGATTTCTATCAGATGAATTTTCTTGTTTTCAGATTCAAAAGCATTTCAGATTTGAATTTATTTGGTAGATTTTCGGTTTCAAGTTTTGGGATTATGATATTTGTGTTATATTTTGTTTGTTTTAATTTTTGTTTTTTTTTTGACACTGCACTAACAGCAATAAACTTCACACTTAAGTTAACAGTGAATGAAAGGCCCTGATTACAGGTAGCTCATAGGCCGTCCTGAGTGATTCAATCACAAGTGGATAGCCTTATGAACTGGTGAGTAAACACCCAAGTGGCATTGAGTATGCATTTGAGATCTGATCACTCAAAACACATTTGGAGGTGGTCTGGGCCACATGGGGGCGGCCACATTCTGTTAGCAAAGGGCACGGCAATCCATCTTGGGCCACACTGAAAGACAGCCTACTTTACTGATGCTTTCTGTGGAAGCGGAAGTACTTACTCATTCACACGACACAAGCGTCATATTAAAATGAACAAGCGGGAGCCATAACAACCATAAACTTCATCACGTAAGTGCATAGTATCAAAAGAGGGACAATGATAACAATGGTCAGAGGCCTCATTTGTAATATGCACTTACAAATGAGGCCATGTGTCTTCTAGGCTAACTTTGAGATTTATTTTTAAAAAAAAACAAAAAAAAAAACCATGAAACTGCGTTCCATGGAGATTTTGACCCATGCATACACAAAGAAATTGATGAGATGTGTAAAGTCAATTAAAATATTTCCTCTCATGTATCATTGTATCATATATGAAGAGCCAATTTGCACACCTGCAAGCTTGATACACACTGCGGTGCAAACAGGAAAAACATGACTTTCCAGGCTCTTAAAAAGCAGATAATTTGGCCTCTATTTTGATACCAAACTTTTTTTTAAAATTTTGCTACCACAGTAACAGCACTTTAAATCATCCGCCCTGCGCTGCCACTCTGCTCTTTTTTGGCATTTGTAATGTTAAGTGTGTCAACCTCCCCTACAAGATTTTCAACTTAGAGTTGTGTAAAATGTCTTTTCCTGTCCTTTCCATCAGCGTGTCTCTTAATATGTGCAATGTTTGCCCTCATGACAGTAATACAGATGAATATTAATAAAGGGCAATCCACTGACCATTTATAGGCACCTACAGATTGAGGCAAGACACTCGCTCACTTACACAAATTTCAAGTCAATTGTAATTTATAAAGGGAAACAAATGTGACATGTGCATGTCCACTCGATTATATATCATAATGTTTTTGGGTATTCGCATTTCCTGTTTTTGTCCATGTGCCACCCTAGGACACCTATCCTGTGCACAGTTTCATAGACAAAAAAAATCCACCTTAGAATTTCCTGTAGCTATAAAATAGCAGCCACAGACTGTTTAATTGCAGCACAGTGAATTTTCACCAGTCTATTTCACCACCATTTTGGTGTTTAAGGTTATGGATCCAATGCCAAAATACATCATTTACAAAACAAATAAATTTTGATTGCAACTTAGTAGAAATTTACTTTTTTTCAGAAGATGCTAACAGCTGCACCGTTGCTATCATATCCTTTTCACAGACTTTATCATGTCTCCTAAAACCTCAGCATTTCAAGACTACATTAAAGTAAGCCATTTAATCCATTTTCAATGCCAAAAACAAAGTTAGCGCACTTGTACAAGAGCCATTTTTTCCCATGATGAATGAATTAGAATTATTTCTTCTGTCTTCAGCAGAACATATAATTTAAATGTCCAGTCATTATTTCATTTTAACACATATTTCTTAAGCCTACCAACACAAAATTTGACCAGAGAAGACATCGGGAGAAGTGCAAAGAGTGTTATTCGGTGTTCCAAAAACAGGAAAAAACTGCATAGCCTCCAAAGGGCTGCTGTCCAAAATATGAAAATTTCTTTTTTTTTTTTATAATAGCTAAAACAGTGAGAGTTTACAATGGTGTGTAAACCAGGAAGGGGTTTTACTGTTTTTCTGGTAGACTATTCACTGTAAAAACACTGCTGTCTCCTGCAGGTAAAAAAAACCAAAAAAAGCAACACTATTAGTCTTTATTATGTCTTTCTTGATATATGAACAGCGGTAGTGAGATCTGATCACAAGTGGTCATTATACACGGCTAGGGTTGGGTACCGAAATTCGGTTCCAAGTAGGAACAAAAACGGCGGTACCAGGAAACACAGAAAGTGTGCCAATAATGCAGTTTGAAAGTGGCCTACCACTGTGGTAAAAACAGTCTATAAAACCATCTAAATACCATAAGCTGAAATTTGCCTTAAATTAAACCAAAATATACATGTTGTAGGTGGAGCAAGAGGTGAAAGTGAGCAGGTAATTCTGGCAATTACAAAGGCGTGAATCAAATAAATAAAATTTTATATTGTGATTGGTTAATGTCAGATACATACAAAAACAGCAACAAACATGTTCATGCTCAGCACAAACCCTGCAGCAAGGGGCTGCATTATCAGATTCTGGTTGAATTCAGAGTTTCATCCTGTCTGCTGTTGATCATTGCACTGCTTTCTGTCTTTCAAAAAGACATGCTGACAGCAGAGAAACGGTACACAAGGGAGAAGAAAGAAAGACAAGTAGAGGCAACACATAAGAGCGTAAAAACAGAGGGATGTAAACTTGCTGTGAGTCCTAACTTCTCCTGAAAGAAGCAATGGAAGAGGGAGGCTTTGTCTTTTATCTGAATATGAACAGCTACTCATAATTGGGATCCTTAGCTTAGTTGGAATATTATCCTATTAAAAAATAAAAGCACAATCACAATATCTTGTCAATATAAATCAGGGTTAAGGTTAAGGTTATATCATGATGATGTATGCAGTGTTCCTGTCAATGGAGAGACTCAAGCCACCTAAATAATGCTGTGACCCACACAGCTAAAACCAACATATTCAAACTAGGGATAAAACGGTTACCAGTTGGATGATAAACCCCAGGCAAATTAGTGTTTCTGTTTCACATTTTAATTATCACTGCAACCACGTTGGATTATCGCTTTGAAAACTCACTGTTGAGCACAGCAACAGTCTATCAGATGCAGGCGCTCAGGCACAGCATGAAAGATGCTAATATTTATGCTCTTTATAACAATGGTTCATACACAGCATAATCATAATACTAGGGCCAATCTCTGTTCTTGTTAAGTGCCCAGAGTCAATAATGCTACCATAAGCACTTTTTTTTCTGTACTGGTTTCTTGTTATAGAATAGTTTGCCACTTTCCATTGAAGTTTTTAATACTAGAGGGGCTTTTAGAAGTCAGGTTAAGACTTTTTAACCGAACAGACTGACAGATCCATAATGAACTTGGCGTGATTTGCGTATTTGGAGAGTAGTTTTATTTGTTGTTTTCTGTGATATGTCTCACTTAATTGATTTTAGCAAACATAAATGACTTGTTGGGTTGTCTGTGTCAAGTTGTGTTTTGTATTTTGTGTATTCAGTTTTAATGACCCAACACCAATGTTGAAAATAAGTGCTCTAACTTTAACATGTAATCCTTTGGATTATATTGTCTGTCAATTCAAAGAAAAAAGAAACAATCAATCAGTCAAACAAGGGTTAGTTTTTCCTCAATGAAAAATGACAGGAAAGCTCAGGCAATCACAATCCATCAGACATTTTTTCGCATGGTAAGAGAGCTCAGTCCGAAATGTGAACAAAGACAGTTACCCTGTCAGCAGGACATGCATAATGAAAATTTCTGCAACTGGGAGCTAACATTTAATCTTAAGACTCACCTCCGTGACCAGCATCCACTACTTTACAGCTTATGCAAGGTTGACCATTTATATTAACAAATGTTACTTTTGTAAAAACCCAGCATCTTCTGTTGTGGTATGCAGTGGAGCCTATATTCCACCATTGCACTGGATAACACATTTAGTAGCTTTGTTTATAAATAGCTAGGTTTTGTTTCTTTAAAATCTTGCAGTTGTTGAAATGGGTTGTGAAAATGTTCAAACATTAGAAACACTGTACTCCTCTCTGTATGTTTGTCAATGTGGCTGATTGCAATGACTATTACTGTCTTAAAACTAAAACTTATTTAATGTCAATTGTGTTAAGGGTTTTTGCATATACTAAAATGCAATATATAACAATAACAATAATAATAATAATAACAATCACAATTGCTTTTTCCATATTTTCAGAGTGGTTGAGCAGCAGGCAAATCTCATGAAAATACTGGATGAGGAATGTTATTTTATTTAATTTTGTAATTTTAATGTGTATGCAAACAGAAAGCGCACAGTGCTGCTAATTTTATTTATTCAATTTTTCTTTAAATGTAAATTTTCGTAAAATGATTGTTGTGTGCATCAGTAATTTTTAAACTTTTTCAGTACATTTTAACAGTACAGGGACAATACCGATAAAATAATAATGATAATTATGGTCAGTTTAATCGTGATATGGAATTTTCATACTGTTTCATTTCTAGATGAAACATTAAAATAAAGCAGACATTCCGTGCAATCAGATATTTTCAAAACCTTCCTGATTCACACAAACTGTGCGCTGTAGATTTTCATGGTAAAGTGGACCACCATCTGTACCAGAGTTGCATGCATTTAAAAAAAAAAAGTTACATGAGCATTTGAAATTTAAGAGGCAGCCCCACAAGCCTGTGAGAATCTATATTAAAAGGCCCAGCATCAATCTTACTAAATGTTGTCAGTGACGTCCGAAGGCCTTTGAGGGAAAAAATGTGGCCAAAAACAACTTGATCTTCAGCGTGGTGGCAGCTGAACTCTTCAATATGACAACATGCCTGACACTCAATAACATAGTCATTGTTCCCCACCCAACCCGATTTTGGCTCCCTGTGACTTCTTTCTGTACTAAAAAAACCCCAAAGACCCCAGACCCAAGATTTATTGTAAATGCTTATATACCAGTGGTCACAAAAATGCATGTTTCTAAGGTACTGATAATGAATGTTTTTAATTAATTAGTTAAATGGACTAAATGAACTGTATTTACATAGTGCTTTTCTAATTTTTCAAACACTCAAGTGCTTTTTCAGTCAGCAGGCACATTAATGCCAGAAACTGGCAGAGTTTTTACCCTCTCCACAAAGTGTTGACCTCCACATCAGGAACTCATTCACACTTTAACATGCTGCTGGCACAGCCACCAGGAGCAATTTGGGGTTTAGTATCTTGCCCAAGGATACTTTGACATGAAGACTGGAGGAGCCGGGTATCAAACTGCCATGTGTACATTAATATGTAACCCTTTTTGTGCCCAAAAGGAAGATTTTTGGAAACTTGTATTCACACTCAGACAGTATTAACAGGGATACAGGAGAGAAATTTTAAACTAAAGAGACAGTATGTGCTTCAGAAAATTAACATGTTGACAAGGTAATATTACTGGTTAAGTGAAGTCAGGTAAACAGTGTTTGGATCTTATGTTGGGCAAGTCTGTACTGTATATAGCCAGCTGCCTGGGGTATCAGGGTAGAAATGTTGTTGTGTCTTGCCAAGGAATGGGAGCAAATAGGTTACTATGTATTTTATTTTATGTCCTATTGGTACAAAAATTAATCAACATGGTGGAGGTCTGAGTTCTGCTAATTAGTTTAGGATGGTTCATAACAAATGGAATATTCATATCTTTACTTTACATGATACTATCAGACACTGCACAACCATTTCCCTTTCACTGTTTGTGCAAAAAAACACAAAGTGAACGTCTGTAAATTTACTGATGAATACTGTTTTGTTTTCCTGGTTTGTTCTGCGGCTTCTGTGCACATTAGCCAGATCACTCCTTTAATTATTATTAATCAATTACTGTATCAAAAATACAAACTGCTAAGGAAAAAACAAGACATAAAAACACAAATTCCATTACAACACAACATTAACAATAAGTTGCAAATTGACGTAACTAAATGTAAATTTAAAAAATCAAAAGCAAACACCTTGTCAGTTACTTACCGACTTCATTCGCTTCCGAGGATCCAGAGCCCCTCATTCTGAGGTACATGAGACCCAGCAGCAAAAAGAAGAGGCAAGCTGCCGTGAGCAGGAACATGGACAGGTAGTGAGCGCTGAAGCTACCAGAGGAGGCCACTTCTTCCCTCTTAAATTGTTGTAGCAACTCATCCTCTGGGACGGACACCTTTGGCTTCAGTACTGCCTGGATGTACGAGTGGTTGACAGGGGTGTGATTTGAGTGGTTGCTTCTATAGGTCTGGGACAGACTACTGTAGCTGGAGAAGCGCGGTCTCAGCCCAATGCTGATCCTACTGGTGCTTCTGGGGGCTCCGCGATCCCCGTCCAAGTGGTGGTTCTTCCCTGCCTCCCCTCCATTGTTTTCGGTGAGAGACACGAAGATAGACTTCCTGGTCAAATTGCGGCTCCGTATGCCTCCCAGTGAATCTAATTCCCGTCTTTTAACCTCGTCGCCCCCCCCCTCCTCCCTCCCATTTCCCACCATATTTAGACTCTCAGGCGGGTCAACCTCTCTAGCTGCATCTGCCTGAGACCCTCGGAGCACTCCGTGGGAAAGGAACACTGATTGAGGATGGCTCCGTCGAGGCTGCAACCTATCCCGCTGTCGGTCTTCCAGGTCCAAATCCTCTTCCTCGTCCGAATCTGAGTAATCCACGGCAAGCTTGCTAGTGTTCAAGTTTGACGCCCCACAACCATTTAAAGAGTGAGAATTCTTGTTCGTTTCTTCCTTAAAATCGACTTCGTCTCTCGATTCGTCGTAATCCCTCCCTTCCGCCTCAGGGCTAGATCTGGCATGAACTCGCCAGCCCAGCGAGACACTTTTCTGTTCGTCCGGATCCGGAGGATTGCCTTTCAGTTTACTTGTAGCGGCACACTGACTTTTAGTCGCCAGAGTCGGTGTTGCGACGGGTCTTATCTTCGGTTGTGTTTGAAAACCAGTGCATCGGTCTTTTCCGCTGCTGTGGTTGAGGCCCTTTCTTTTCCAACGAGTTTCAGCGTCAGACTCGTCCGAGCTGAAGCCGAGGACGGAGGACTTCCGGCCCGGTCTCCGGTTAGAGCTCAGGTGCGTGACGTCATTACTGGCTGGCCTGGATCCCGCCGTGTTGCCACCGCCAGTGTCGCTGTTAATAGCACCACTGCTCCGGGTTTTACCTGGTCTGGAGCCCCGTTTCTGTTGCTCTTCGCGAAGCTTCTTTAATTTTTTTACATAAACCGGGCGAGTGCTCTCAGTTACTGGGCCTGGCGTGAAACCAAAGCGCTTTAATTCGGAGAAAAGCTCTTCGTCTGTTAGCTGCGTTGACGCCATCTTTGTTAGAACTCTCGCATCTCGCAGAACCCGAAGAGACCGTTGTGTAACGGAAATGACGTAGAGGTGAAGCGAGATTAGGACAACTGGGCTGCGTTCAAAATCAATGCAACCTGTCTAAACGAGTACCATACAATAATAAAATTGTTTGTAGTCAGCGATTCCATGCATAGGAAACCTTATTAGTGTCTTCAAAAGGTGATGAATCTTGGACGAAGAAGTTTTTAGAATATCTGTTGAATTATTTTGATAAATGTCTATACATACATACATACATATGCCATCAGCAGTATGATTGAAAGTTAGTAAAACATGGATATAAAACAACTTTTGGGGGATATTCAAAACTGACAACAGTCTACAGAAAAATTGAGGATTCCTTCTCCATCATATGAACAATACAAGTAAGTCAGAAGCAAAGTCAACAATGTTACATTATGAAATCAAAATTTTTCCGTTATAAATTTCCTAAGTTGGAAATTAAGTCAATGTGTTGGATTCATACAAAAGCATTTTAAATACAAATTTAAACATTTAAATATTTGAGAATGTGTCACGCGTGGAAGAAATTTGACATATAGCTTGACTTTTTTCTCTCATTGGTTGACAGTTCTGTTAAAGCTCATCTTATTTTATGTATTGTGTATTATGGCTACATCAAAAAATATCAGCAAGATCAAGTTGTTTTCAGAGAAAATCCAACCTTTTCTCCTTTATAATTACTCAAGCTCAAGTGAGGGTACAGCAGTACATCCTCAGATTGAAGCCAGTTTAGATACACAAGCCAACATTTCTGCACAGGCTCAGGATAAAAGAAAATATGTTCTACAGTCAATAACCCCATCACAGAATCAACAAGTTGTTAACCCAGTCATATTGGATTAATTCTCTGGCTTGAGAGAATTAAAACAAACTGCTAGCACCTATGGGCCTGATTTAGGTGAAACAACCAGTGAGAGTTTATTTAAAAACAACACTGGCTGTTTCTAAAGAGGATAGCACAATTTGTTCAATAGCATCAGACATATTTGAATCTATAAACTTCTTGAAGATTATGGACACTTCTTGCTGATACAACATTTAATTACATTATTAATAAGTAAGTAATTAATAAGTATTCCATTTTTAATTTAAATGCTAAAGATTGGTTGATAAATCTCCAAGCTCATGGACAAAAGCTCTCCTTCAGTTTAGTGGTACTACAGTGGATATTTCTTTTGTAGACAACAGTAGATTAAATAGGCTGTTGCAGGGATGGGTACTTTCTATCAATATTTTCTGCACAGACACCACCCCTCAATGATATCACTGATGTTGCACAAATGGGTGCCAATAATGTTCTGGATGGTTTAAATCTTATACTAATATACGAATCCTTCTTTTTCAATGGATTTTTCTGTGTTAAGTAAAAGAAATTGTATCGTGTTCTTTTTTTGATGTATGACATCCATATCAGGTTTTCTGTAATATTGACTCAGAGGAATCTAAATCTGTTTACCAGCTGCACCTCTGGACACCTCTGGATATGTCTTGTCTGCTGTTTCATAAAATCAACAATCACCCCTTGCTTTTGCTGACATTGAGCAGTAGAATGTTGTCTATACACCATTTTGAAAGATTAGAAAAATTCTGAATTCTTCTAATTATTAACTTCTATTGTTGCTAAAAATCAAGCAGAAGATGTTGGTGTTATCTGCATTCTTAACATCAGAGTTCTCTCAAAGTATTGCAATCATGAGGTGAATCATGGTGAAAGGGGGATGGCTGACTACACAAGCCCAGGGTGCTCCAGTGTTGAGCACTGGAATTGAGGCAGTGTTACTGCCAGTCCAAGATCTGTTTATGAGGAACATCAATATCCAGTACAGTTTTCCACTGAGTTTCATAGTGGTGATGATGTTAAATGCTGAAATGAAATCAGCATACATCTTGTAACCTTCAAGGTATTTGAAGACTGAGTAAAAGACAGTGGACATGTCATCCACTGTGGATCTGTTGGATCCAGCGCAAAGGGGTGAAGGTCCAGGTTGTCTGGAATGATGTTTTTGATGTGCTTGGAAAACAAGCTTAACAAGCCCTTGATTGGAATGGGGGTATTTACAACACACAAGTAGTTATTTAGACCAGACACAGCAGACTTTTTAGGTACAGGTATAATCATGGCAGTCTTGAAGCAGATGGGGACATTCTCCTGTGACAGTGATATGTTAAAAAACAGCTGATTGGTACATGTTTCAGTACATGAGCAGGGATGTTGTGAGGCCCAACAGCTTATTCATTTCATTCTCACAAGATTCTTTCTCACATCCTAAGTTAGTTCTGGGAAGGAAGAGCAGATCTACAACTGACTCTTTGTCAGCGCAGGCAGTCTCAGTGCCCCACACATGCCCCAAAAAATCACTTATCGCATCTCTCAGGTATAGTTAGTGTTAAGGTTTCTCTTTAGTCTTTGCTAATATTTCTTCTACCTCCTTGCTTTCAGGGTTGATCAGGTGGTGTCATGTTTATATATGTTGTGATTGTTTAATATGTATACTAGTCACCTGATCAAAAGGCAGCTTTTCTAACCCTGAATAGAGCCCTCACCTTTCCATTTAACAAGGCTTTCTAACCGGTGTGGTTTGATTGTTTTTTTGGTTTGTGATATCTTCTGTAGCGATGCTGTAAAGATGTCGACGAAGGAATCTCCGTTGACACTGACTTGATTGCATATAAATAAGTTTATTACAAAGATGTACAGTATCGATCAGGCATCCCAGTTTGCCTGAGAAAGAATTCACAGCCAATGTGAATTTCTGATATTCTCTTGTCCTCACACTGATAAAAATACACAACAATACAATAAGTAAACAAATAGAATAAATACAGATCCAGCATGATTGACACCTTACTTGTTAGGAAAGGTTTTAAAAGTAGAATTTCCCCGTACTTATTATTGTGGTTGATCACAAATAAATTTGTAATACATAGTAGATCAACAGGTATGTGGTGGTTCACTCTTACATATATTTGTACGCTTAAGGTTACATTTTTATCTATTAAATTTGTTTTTGATGCAGAGTCAGTTTGACATCCTGGATATATTATTCAAAGTGTAGAGCCTTAAGTTTGCTTCTTCCTGAAATGGCTTTTTGTTTTCTCTGAATTGTATGTTTATTCAGGGACTGTGTAGTGATAGTGAGGCTTTTACAGCTTGACTGTGTACAGGTTAGAGTAAGAATTAAGTGGCAGGTATAGCCAATCTGGTTAGTCATGCCATCCTGCTATGACCTCTGTGTTATGTTTTATAAATGACTGCGAAAGAATGGCTACCAGCTGGAATGAATTTACTCTATGAAAAACACAATAGTTTCAGTGCAAAAACTTCTTATCTGTTTTTTTCACAAGTGCACATAGCCACGTGCACTCATAGAAAGGCCTGCACTCAGGAAACATAGTCGATTTATTTTATTTTCTCTCAAACATGATAACAAAATAGCAGACAAACATTTGGCTTGGTGTCTTTAGTGGCTGCACACTATGAGAATGGGCCTCAAGCTTCCTTTTGCCTTTGGTCTCTCCCTAAGGCTGCACACCTAGGTCACATTTCCTGATGAACCACACAGATCCAACATAATCAAACAAAACATCTCAACAAAACACAATTTTGAACACAATATCTAGAAACACATCAATAAAACAACTATATTTTTTCTCCATATTCACTCTAAATGACAGCTGTACATGCAGAACAAATATAAAGACCATATAGAAAGGAATAAAAAAACTCCTCAGGTCATTTTCCTTATTAAAGCTTTTAGGGAATAAAGTATCTCATTCATATATTCACCTACTCTCTTTTTTAAGGATCAGGGTATTTCTGTCTCCTCCTCCATATGGAGGCCACACCACTTCAACGCCCGTAAATCTTGTGACACTGACCTCATACCTGTACATATTAAAATATCTGGCTACAGATGACCTCTGGATGTTATTTCTGATAATCCACCTATGTTCACTCATTCTCATTTTTAATTCTTTTATGTTTTAGACCCCCCCAAGATTCACTTTCAAAAGGTCAAAAAGCCTCAGAGATAGTCTGGTGAAAACAGATGACCCCAAGACACTCCAAGATATTGGTTAGCTGCTCCATCTAGTGGCCATTACAGGTGCAACAACTGTGTGAGCTGTAATGCCAGGGAAACAATACCAGGTCAAAGGGACAATTACAGGGACAACACTAAATCTGTGATATATATGATAAAATGTCCATGTGGTTTGTAATACATTGGTAAGACCAACAGAGAATTAAAAATCAGAGTTTTGTCATGTTTTGAGAAAAAATAAAATTAAAGAAATGGATATTGTTTCCTGAGTGCGGGCCCTTGTTTCAAGTTAGTGAGCTCTTCTTGACATGACCCAGCACCGGAGCTGACTCGGGGAGTTTTTTTGGGGAGTAAACAAATGTTTAAATACTATATTGAGTACATCAATAAATTCCCTAGACCCTTGCTCCTTGCCTCTGTGTCTGCTTTTGGGTCCTGAAATTTTTAGAACCATCACACGGGAAGGACAATGAAAAAAAATTAATCTTGACCTAGGTCTTCATAGGTTAAGGTTTTCCAGTCGGAATCCTCTTGAGATGGCATGAGATTGAGGACAACTAGCCATCAGAGAATATTTTAGAGGCTTTAGAGACGATTTTGGAGTTTCCAGAGACAGTCTTTTTAATAAAGAAATGCCCAACCCAGGCCAGAAGAAATAGAGTTTGATACCAGCAATAAGATTACTGGAAACAAATAAGAATGTATTTCACATCTTTGTCTAGTGTGGTAGGATTACACTGTACACTCTGGAAATAGAAGATGCATACTGTCTGCATCCTGGTCCCACACTGAAATGTGAGTCAGATCCGTGACTTTTTCAAAGATCTTTGTAAACAGCAGGGATTTTTGCTTGCTTGTCTGTGTATGCACAGTTTGTTTGTTGACTTAAACTTACCTGGGTTCCACATGCTTACTACCTGGTTTACTATTAAATACATACAATCAAAATCTACAGCTGTGTCTTGTGTTTCTATGTTAATACTGTCACCTTTAGGCTTTTGGCTTTAGTTATTTTTGATTTCCTTTGAGTTCTGTAAAATCTTTACAATTTTCATTTTAAAATCCCTAGCTATATTTACTTTTTACAAGGGTACTTATTATACTGTGCTCCAGCTTATCTCTTGAAAGACCTCAAGTTGTAGTGAATTTCTGCAGACATTTCTTCCCAAATGGGCTGCTGTTTGATCTTTCAGACTGCACCCCTTACACACACTATTCATACTATCACTTTCATTTGTTGGACTGTTGGAAAACCAAAACAACAGGCATTGGTTGGGACTGACACTAGCATATCTTTTAAAATATCCATGTCATGCAGGCTGTTACACTGCTATGTTAAACTGGGATTGTGATATATCATTAATCATAATCATCTAAATCCAGCTAAGCCAGGTCACTCTTTTTACTCCTCACAATTAGCTTTTTCTGCAGCTGGCCCTGCTTTCCCGTCCAGTCAGCTAGCTAGGGCTTAGTTGTTGTTGTTTAGTTTTAAAAGGAAAATATATACAGGTTTTGATGGTGGGTAAAAGAAAACTTTATTTTATCAGTCTCACAGCTAATCAGTTTCTCTTTTCACTAAGACATCACGATGTCAACACCCACACAACCAAAGCCCTAAACATGAGCAGTTGGATCTTAAGCGTTGGTCCCCACAGCTTCATAAGAATTTGTGGATTAGAGCAGAATTTCAACCACCTGATTACAGCAGTCATTTCCCAAAATATTAAAAAAAAAATTTCTTAAATGTATTGGAGAGGAAAACACCCCCATATGCACCTCCAAAACATTTATAGAAACAAATGTCCTCAATGCAGCTACTTCACACAAATCAATAGTACCAGCTAACAAACAGATTTACCTGATGTGTGTTACTTACACTGTAAAAAAAAAGGTCTCAGTTACCCTTTCCTCAACTGCAGTAAAAACTATCAGACACTAACCATTTAATATACCAAGTCTACTTTTATAACATTTTCAACTAGTTTTTCAGTTTCCACACTCTAGGATTAGAGTCAGACTATTAAGACTAATAGTGACCGAATTAACCAGCCTCTGCTTTTAAGGTCACCTATTTTTCAACAGAGTTCAATTCAATTCAATTCAATTTTATTTATATAGCGTCAATTCACAACAAGGTTGTCTCAAGACACTTTACATGT
>JAQNCA010000018.1:1148012-1170063 GCA_029783725.1 Acanthurus tractus
CAATAACAATTAGGCCTAAACTTTTTTAAACATTTCAAAGATTTTATTCAAACTCATACATTTGTATAGTGCATATCAAGCAGAACAAAGATTAGGTCTATGATTAGCTGCCAATACACCTTGATAAACCAGCTGTTTATCAATAAATGATAAATAAAAAAATATTTAATTCAGTAGGCCAGTGTTTTTCAACCGGTGTGCTGTGTCACGGCACACTAGCGTGTGTCACGGCACACTTGACGATCTCTCACTCTGACTGCCTCCGCCGATTTCCAGGCTGCCACCATTTAAAATGGTCAAAAACTAACATTCCTCCAACATGGATAGGGGATAGAGGAAGTCAATCACCACAATATAAGGAAATATTCTTAATTTACTACATAAAGATAGTTATCAGCTGCTTCATCAGCCCTGAGCATGTTTTAAATAATGCCCAGCCTCATTGATTCATGCACCTATACGCCTTCACAAATAACTTATGATTTTCATCAGTTTGGATGGAATCAAGAGCAACATAACCTTCCTGGGCCTCTTCTGTGTTTCTTTCTGTTAGGCAGTTACACTCCTTCAAAACAGTCTTGTTGCATAATGCTCTTCTCAGACACCTCTAACACCTATTTAAAAATTGAAAACATATATTGTTGAAAAAATACGAAAATGTATGTTGTTGATTTTACTTAATAGAGATGGGGTAGGCTTTTGGATGAAATAACAGTATAAAGTTTGGACCCTTGCTGACCACTTACAATTTTAATTAAAGACCCATGAGAGCTGAAGAGTACAACACACTGCCTCAAAAGCAGGTCAGACTTAAACTTCAATAAGCCACTGAGGGAAGCTGCCCCACTGCCAAACTCCAGCATTATACCCAAACCTTAGTACTAATGTTACTTTGTACAATGTAGCTTGAGTGAAATACATGCACACACAATTTTAAGTTTACAAACCACTAGTTATTGTTGCAGCCCAGTGTACACTTAGTGTGGCTGAGTTAACAGCCAACATGACTGACTTACATACAGTTAAAAATAACACACATTTACCAGGCTGTAAAAACCCAAAACACCTAATTCACAACAAAATGTTGTTGTGACGATATCATTGACAAGCCTCCTAACTATGACAATATTGTTCTAACCTAGGCTGGTGATTACTTTTAATTGTAATGCCAGCAATCCAATAACCTAATACCTCACCTTACATGATGCAAATGAGGTAATGGTACATTCCCTTGACAATCAGCTACTACAAAAGCTATAAACACACCCTTACCTGAGACCTCCCAGGGGTCATATAAATGTAGAAAACATGTCCTAACTTATTTTCTACTAATTGCAGAGTAGGGTCGAGTTACAGGGGAAAGATGGCACCACGCTAGAAAAGTTCCTGACAACCATAAGCTCATTCAATAATTTGTAAGCATAAACTTCTTTATGGCCATAATACTAGTTCTAGTAACCAATCTGCAGTTTGCAACTCCCTGTTGGAATGTCAAGCAGTGGTAAACCAAACTTTTTCAAAGGTGAAGCAATGAAAGTAAACTAGCTGCAAGAAATACCCCTCCACCAATAGCCTAAGAGTGACTTGCCAAGGACGGCACACAATTATAACCCCCTGCAAACCTAAAACAGATGATCTTATATCTAAATCATATACTGGAAGGAACAATGATAAAAAAAATGCTTTAAAAAATCTAAAAAGTTCTTTTCTGTGATAGATGTTGTCTCAATTAAGGAGATATTGCAAGAACTCAAAACTTGGTGGAGGATATCTAAGAGAGGCTCAGTGAGGCAGAACAAAGGCTATCAGCCATGTGAATGCTCAGATTGAGAGTAGCATAGAGAAATGTGACAAAGGATTTGAAACACTGGACCAATCTTGAGGAACTCAAAAGTTTAAGTTGGAGGAATAACTTCAGAATGGTTGGGCTAAAAGAAGGTAAGAAGGAGACAGGCAAAGTTTATTGGAGCATGGATAATCAATTAAAAATTGCAGATGCGTTATAACTTACTCCAGTTACCCCATGGCAAAGCATTACATGACTGCAGGTTATGCAAAACCCAACACTGTCAAAATCCAGGCAACTGATGTCATCCCAAAGAGTGTGAGAGGTAGACACAGACTCAAGACACCTTCTCCAACCCCCCTACCCTAAAATTAATGTGATTTAAATGGTGGTGCCCCACAATTCAGTCATGTTTCTGTGATGTTACCAGTCAACATATCACCATAGATGTTTAATCAATTTGATAGAACCATCAATGTCTTACTGTGGGGTAAGAGGAGAAAATGTGGTCATCAAGGGACACTGGAGGTATGGCCCAACCCAACATGAGGCTTTACTACCTATTATTTGAAGTGTCTAGACTAATTAAACCCTGGCTCATTCTAAGGCAGTCTGGAGAGAAGTACACAGGATGTATCTAAAGATATCAAGAAGACCAACAATTTTCGTTTGAAATGTTATGCCAAAACATGAACGTTTTTATATGCAATTTGAGAGTGCAAACTTGTTATGTTGGGAAAAAAAGCACCAGAATACAGAAGGAAGTAGGTTGGTTTGTTTATACCTATATTACCAAGAATAATATGCCTTCTGGGAGACATAAAAGAAATATGATGATATGAATGATACAGATGGATGATCACTCAGTTGCCTGAGTGATCCTCAAATTGTTGAAAGGTATATATGGTCCAGCTTTCAAGAGGTCATATGTCAATAATAATCTCAAATAATAATCTTAATTTAAAATACCACCACTGTTCTACACAGGCCTTGCCCTGGCCCAGCCCAAACCCAACAGTTAAACATAATTCTCAGCCCAATTGTGCCTGTTTTTTTTCCCTTTTTTTACACGGTTTGATGAGGAAGAGCTTTGACAGATGCGCACATAAAGGCAGACGGTGTGTGATTATAACCTACATTGAAAAAAATTCTATTGTAACTTATTACGAATTTAATTGATACACACAAAGCAGGCCCCACCCCAGCTTGGCCTGAGAGCGAACTAGTGACATGAATATTTCCTGGAAGCTTACCGCCTGCCATTTTAGTCACTAAGAGTCCATGCTGCTGCGCCAAATGTTAAATTATTTTTAGTTAAAAATTCAATCCATTGCTCACATGACATGCCCCAGTTTAGAGAGTTAACCGGGCAGACCACAAATTATCTGTGATCTGTTACAGCCCTTAAATGATGTTGGAATAGTTTGTAATGATTTGCATGAATGTATATTTTGTCCTTGCAAGATCATGCATATGAATGTTTGTACTTATGTGCAAACATGAGATGCAAAAAAATAAATAAATGAACCCACACACATATTCAGCAATCCATAGCTTTAGAAATTGTCAAAGTTTTACCTTTAAGCATTTATCATATGCTTACTGTTACATCATGTTAAACATTTTTCTTTAATCACCCTGCTGTACTTAGAGCGGTACCGGGCCTTACCTTGTTCTTCTGCACAATTGAAGTTTCTGGAGCTTCAGAGGGATCTGGTGGATGACTTTCGTATTCGACTCACTCAGGTAAAAAGACATATTCTAGTATTGGTCAACAATAAAGCTAAAATTTTTAAAAAAGACTAATATTTTCAGAAACTTAATGAAAGAGGTACAGCAGCACTGGTAATAATTATGATTAAAATATTGAAAACCAATGAATCCTCAAGGTTTGGGTGCTTAACCTGTAATCTATATGACAATTAACTGTCCTAACAGCAGACCTCTTATAATATTTTCCCTGAACAATAAAATCAACACCAGGATAAAAATGTAAAAGTGTTTTATATACCTCTCTGGTAGAAAGTTTTAATTTTTTTTTTTTTGATGAGTGTAAGAAAGAAAATAAATTCTGATGATAGATGTTCCTTAAATTTTGTTGTATACTGAAGAAATGGTATAGGCAACAAGCCATAAAGCACCTTTTTACTTGGTAAAAAATCTTTTGTCAATTTATTATTCTCTATTACACTGTTTAGTTAATATAATTCTCTTTGTAATTTTTATGTTTATATATTTATATAATTAATATTTAATATTTGTATCTTTTTTTTGTAATGTTAGGTATGGACTGAATCAAATCAAAATAATTAAATTTTACTTATATGAAGCCAAATCACAACCAACACAGATTTAAATACGAGGACATTTCAATAAAGGGAGTAACCAAACCTCACACTGTGTATGTACTGCATCAACGAAGTCTTAGCTACAGACCTCATATGAATTCTAAATGAGTCACAAGACATAGACCCATAAATCTTACATTTACATGTTTTTGCTATCTGTTTTTGAGATATCACAGTTTTAATCTTGCAGCCTTTTTTGCTCCTCTACAGATTTTATAATTGGTGTGTATTGCAGAGTCATCCTGTGCTTAGAGTGAGTCACATGATTGCAAGGGGTGCAGTAGAGGAGAAACCTAGAAAACTAGAGGAGAAACCTAAAGTAAAAATCTGGGAAACACCCTCTTACAGATCCCAAAACTTCAGCCAAATCTTGCATAAACTCATTATATCTGGGTAGCGAGTCTTGTAATCTTTACATCAGTGTAGGTTTGTAAGCAGTCAGACTTAGGGCTCTAATTTCATGGCACAGCACAAGGTGGCATAGGTTGGCACACCCCGGGCAGTGGTAATTTTATCCGGCACACAACTATGTGCAGCCAATTTGGCAATTTGGCGCCGAGATGGGCATGGCGACGCACCAGGGGGAGGTGTCCACAGATTTAGCTGGTGCAGTGACAGTTTCGTGCCAAAACACTGCGCGGAAGGTGCTCTGAAAGCTAGCCAGCTCCAACCTGGTCCACTCTCGGCGCAAGCCAAGCGCGCCCGGCGTAGTGGTAATTTGGCTGACAGGCGCAGTGCGCACACGTCACCAAAACCTCACAGGCAGGTTTCCAGAGTGTCAGGCACATTTCAATGCAATAAACAATCACAGTAGCCACTGTTTAATGTAGCCCTCTGAACCAGCATATACATTTGTATCTATATTATTGTCCCGTCACATCTGATGTCAGATCAAAGATGTTTGTCACGCATAATGGAAACTCAACTTAACGGCAGCTGGAAGTGTAATCGAACTAATTGGTTCACATCTCTCAGCCAACCACAAACAGCCACGGCATCCGATACAGAGTATATCTTTGGCCCCTCTCATAAAATTCTAATGAAAAACGAGAGAAGCTCGCTGAATAAATGTAAGTCAGTCAGTGTCTTAAGGATTTACCTGTGATTGCCCATATATCATTGCAAAGAGACTGAGGAGGAGATACAGGAAGAGAATATATCACCAAAGGTTTTCCTATTTGGCAATGACAGAGCAGAGAATGCAGGTGGATCACAAGCATGATGCCTGGATTAGCTTGCTACTGTTTTAAATGCAATTGTCACTTCATTTTGTACACCTATTAATGACACAAGAACAGATTACATCTGTCCTGTGAGGTGGTCCACACAGTGACACGCATCGTGACCTCTGATGCACAGCCCAGTTGCTGTAAAAGTGACAGCAGCTCTGACCATCTTCGCCACCGGGTCTTTCCAGCACACCGTGGCCACAGTGGCGGGGATCAGTCAGCCCGCTGTCAGTTCGGCCATACATTAGCACATAATTTTTCTTGTCAAAATGTGGATTCCTGGGGGTACTGGGAGCCATTGACTGCACACGTGCAGTTGCGCTCACCAGATACCCAAGCCATCACTTATGTGAACCATAAGGGAGTACACTCCATTAATATCCTGGTGATCTGTGACGCAAATTGCCTGGTGACAAATGTGTATGCTAATTTCCCTGGGTCTGCTTGTGACTCATTTATCCTGGCGAATTCTGTCATCCCTAAAGTCTTTCAGGGGGACACCCCTCTGGATGGGTGGTTGCAGTCATCGAACGTACTTTTGGAGTGCTCAAAATGCATTTCGGATGTCTGGATCATACGGGTGGTTCACTATCATACAGCCCTCAGAGTGTCAGTGCATTCTTTGTTGCATGTTGCGTGCTACACAACATGGCCTTACACCGTGGATGCCACTTTGACCTCACAGAGGAGACATTACAGGACTTAAGACGGAGAGAGGCCAAACTGCATGTGCCATATCAGCAGGGAGAACCGTTTTTTACATTGGGCAGCGGTACTCAGAATATCTGGGCAAACTTGATTGACAATAATAGTAACTTCCTCTCAGGCTGTTTTTGCATCATCAACTGTGGAGGTCTGTTTGCGTTACCATATATTCTGGTACTGCAAGCTTGGACCTCCCGGACCAGCACATCAGTTTCCTCCTGAGAGAAGTTTGGCCGCCTGGAACTGCTGCTGTCTTCCTCCATGGTGGCGGCAAGGTGAAATTGGCACTACGCCTCACCAGCAGCGCATTTAAAGGCAAGGAGAGGTATTCTTTTGATTGGCGAAGATTGCATTTGGCTGTGTTAAACCCACTCATGCCTTCTCTCCTCCCTCTTTACCACTTGTGCCCGTAGGAGGGACGGAGGCGTGGGTGCGCCGCGCTGTGCCGGACTGCGCCGTGCACGAAAATTGCAAAATGCGGCGGCCACACCCCTTTGCCGCAGGGCAGGTGCGCTGCGCCTGCGCCTGGTCTACGAAAATAGAGCCCTTATACTTAAGACTGCAGGGACCTTGGTTCAAAACAAGTTCATTTTTTCCCCATTCATTTAGGTAGAAAGAGACAGACGACGTCATTAGTGACACAAACTTTGACAGCATATAAAATCCAAACCGTTCGAGTAATGAAATGTTACTGTAGAACTTTTCATTGACAGCATGTCCTTGGTCATCTCTTTGCATTTGAAACGGATGGGATGAACATATTTGATAAAGAAAGCAAATGTAAAGGGCCTAATTTGGTGCAGAAATTTTATTGTGGAATGTAAATTGATGACTTCCTGTTGGATTTACCTAGGGGTGTGAGCACATCATTTGTAGGTCTTGATTCAACGATAATTTTGGTTTGGTTTCATCTCTCTGCAACATTCATACTGGCCCTCATGGCCGTTTTAGTGTACCTAGGTGACGCTAGAGAGCACATTTGGGCACTTTGGGGATTAGGTTTTACATTTACCAATCTTTTGGCTAGACCTGATGTGTGTTCCAACTTTGGTGAGTTTTTTAGCATGTTTAGGGGGTCAAATTTAGGTTTAAAGTGGCATTATAAGAACAAGAAGAGGAAAGACCAATGAAACAGTACAATAACAACAGGGTCATTGCCTTTCAGGCTTGGTCACTTATAACAATAGTCATAATAAAAAGAAACTAATGGAGACATCTGCATGACGATCATAGTGGAAAGTGCATGTGAAAGTGAAAGAGCCATGCTCAGTAGCCCAGGAACAATCATACAGGGAAATCTGCAAGGCAAAAAAGCAGAAAAAACTCCAGGAAGGGTGGCATGTTAGTAACAAGCCATGGTAGAATGTAAATACAAGACAGATGGAGACAGACAGGTGGAGAGAGAAAGAAAGAGGAGGAGCAAATAAGGTGGAGAGAGAGGGGGAAAGATGGAAGGGAGAGAAGTGCTCAATGTGTCTTGGAAGCTTCCAGCAGCTTAAGCCTATATTGCAGCATAACTAAGGGCTGATTCAAGGCAAGCCTGAGCCAGCCCTAGCTATACGCTTTATCAAAAATGAAAGTTTTAAGTCTACTCTTTAATGTGAGGAGGGTGTTTGTCTCGTGGACCACAGCTGGAAGTTAGTTCCACAGGACAGGATAGCTGAAGGCACTGGCTCCCATTCTACTTTTGGAAAGCCTTTGGAACTGCAAGTAAATCTGCATCCTGAAACCACAGAGTTCTAATTGGACAATGGAGTAAAAAAAGCATCCCAAGATATGATGGTGTCAGACCATTTAGGGCTTTGTAAGTGAGGGGGCACCCTGATAATAAGAAATTGCAACAGTCTAGAAGTAACAAATGTATGGACTAGTTTCTCTGCAATGTAATGGGCCAGATTTTTACAGTGTTACACAGTTGAAAAAAGACAGTCTGTTTAATATTGGAGTTAAAGGACATGTCTTGATCAAAAATATACCAAGGATTCATTGCTGACTTGTACAAACTGAAAGTGATTTGGTGAATAGGACTTAAACCAGCTTAATACTGTACTTAATACTTAATGTTCCTGTAATACCAATTAGATGCTCTAATCTCTGTAATAGGATGTCATGGTCAATGGTATCAAATGCAGACTAAGATCTAGTAAGACAAGTACAGAGACAAGTCCTTTGTCTGATGGTAAAAGGAGGTCATTAGTTACTTTCACCAGTGCAGCCTGACTGAAAATCCTCTTATGAGTGGTTATGCAGGAAGTCAAGTAACTGATAAGTGAAGACTTTCTCTAGAATCTTGGGAATAAAAGGAAGATTAGAAATCAATTTATCTTTTACGGATAAGAAGTAAAACAAATAAATGAAAGAAAGTTTGTTGTTATTGATTTTTTTTTTTTTCAGGTAATGAAGGAGGAGTCTCGCTGCCCGCTAGGTGCCCGTTATTGTGCTATCCTTAATGCTGTCAACTATATTTGCACCATTCTGGGAGACTGGGGAGATAATGTGGTATGTGGAGTTTATGTTGTGTATCGTTTTATTTTTATACAAATATTCCACAGCAATAGCAGGATGTTACCATCACTTAGCAGTTTCCATTTATATCAACCTTGTTTAAATGGCTAATATAAATGAAAACAAATCTACACATGGTCAGTCCTGACCTATGCCCTCATTTTTTAATTTTTCAAGCACACAGGCTAGCACTGTGAAAATGTAACGGATTTTACTACCACAGCCTCAGCACCATCACTAATACGTGAAATTACAGCAGCATCATCAAAGAACTTCCAGGGAGGACAAAGCTGTCTGGTAATTTAAGTCTATGGTGTAGATGACGAAGATGAAGGGTGAGGGGTAATTTGGTGGCGATTCATATGTGCTGGTCTGTCATTTAGCTCTGGTGGCAAAGGAGCCGTCTAATCACTCCCTTTTGTGTCGTGTTGTGTTACTTCACACATTAGTCCACATAGGCGGCGATCTAATTACCGATTCAGACATGTTCATTGAACACAAAATAGACTGACTTTTGCCAAGGTGAATAAATAAAATGAAAGGATAAAACACCTTTTATAGCAGGATACCTCTTTGTAGCATTTTAACATCACATAGAAAGGCTGCATGAAAAGAGGGCTTCCTGATTTCTATCCCTGGTGGCATTGTGGCCACGCCTTGAGGACCCCCTGCTTTTCCTGCAAGTCTTGTCCAGTGATGGGCCAGGACTCCGGTTCAAACCAGATCTTGCTTTTAGGTGGGATTTTGGGTGACCTAATGGTTTTGGTGGCAATCATTTACATTGATTACAAAATGAAAACTGCAAGTTAACTAGAAGTTTCTGTGATTCACATTAAAAAAAAATTGTAAAGGAGAAACTTCAAGAGCTTGAACCCTAAATAAGCTGATGTCAAAAACTGGTGTATGGTTGAACTGTGTTTGATGTGTGTCCTACATTGTGGCCAAACTATTAGAATGATAGTCAGCAATGTGAATTCCTGCATATTAAAGAACTATTTGCAATTTTCTGTAGTGTTGCAGAAATGTTTTTCTAAACAGTGCTGAAGGAGCTTCTAAAGAAAATTGAAGATGTTATTAACTTTCAATTTAAATAAAGATAGTAACACAACAGAAATATGTGTTCTAGAAAAAGATTTCAAGTAGAAATTTGTGTGGTTATTTTCAAAAGTCTGGTCAACATTAAAAGAAAATATAGGTGAGGTGTCAATATCAAGCTTCCCCAAAAATATTCCATTTTAGTTGTGAACTAGCATGGTAGGGATTTTTATAAAAGCACTTTTTTGATCTTTTTTTTATAAGTTTTTCAGATTTTATGTAAAAATAAGTAGTAGGGGACCGTGTAGCTCAGTCGGTAGTGCGGGCATCCCACGTATGAAGGCTTTGTCCTTCATGCAATGGTCGTGAGGTTCAACTCCAGCTCCAACCATTTGCTGCTCGTCACTACCACCCCCCCCCCCCCAAATTTCCTGTGCACGGTCTCAGCTGTACTATCAAAAAGTCGAAAAGCCCCAAAGAATGTAATAAACAAAAAAAAAAGTAGTTGCACAAAACAGTCTGAAATTTACGGAATTTAAATAGATTTCATGCAACATCAAAATGCACTGTGCTAACCAAGGCCAGCATAATGTTGGTGAAATCTTAGATTTCATTATCTCAATGGTAGTAATGTTAAATGTTATTCTTATCCCCTATCCGTGCATCAGTTTTTCCTACAGCTCCAACAGGCAGCTGTTTCACTCGGTGACAAAGTGGTACTTGCAGACCTGGGGGTGATGGAGGTGGGTCGCCTGGCTTCTCTGGAGGGTTCACTATTTGAAGGTCTGTTGGCACTTTTGGATCGACTCAAAAGAGACATGATGGGAAGACTGCTGGAATGGACTGTGAGAGAAATCAAAGAAAAAGCCAAACCATATTGCCAAGAGAGGTGAGATATCAGCCTGCCGATGAAGACAGATATCAAATCTATCCCAGTGATTTAAACAAAGAAAACCCTACTGTATGCAGCTGTAGTGGGTTTGGTTAGAGAGGTTTTGTCTAAAATTCTTACAGTTTACAGTATCAGTAATAGTTTACAGATTTTTTTTTTAATTATTTATTGATGATACAATATGAACATTTAAATAAGAAATGCTTTTGAGATCGTATAGTATAGTATTTTTCTACACCTTTTTTACACCTTTTTATTCTACAATTGGTACATTGGTACCTTAGTCTCGGGTTCTGCTTTCCAGTGTGTGTTTGTGTGTGTGTGTGTGTGATAAGGGGGGTCTGATCATGTACCTTTTTGCTCCTTGCCAGACTTGTAACACTATGAGCCCTATCTTTTACTCAGCGAAAATGCAGCACACAACACAGTGCAAGCATCTGTGTGCTGATGGGAGTATTTGTCTGAAATGGAAGTGTGGTCAGGCACACTGATGGTATATTGCTATATTGTGGCACCAGAAAGTGTATGCGCTTTTGACCAACAAAAACAAGGTGTAAAGTCTGACACAGTCTTGTCCTGCTATTTATGGAGCGCACTGTTTGGGTATGTGTACATAGGCGCGGTCACACATTCTGCTTGAAACACATGAAGATCTGCAGCAAGACTCAATTGCTGATTATCAGCCTTTTAATCAGGCACAAGAATGAAATGCCTAAGGTGGCTGTTAAAAATTACGAGAGGGAGATTAATCAATTTATCTATGCAATAGATAGACCCATGTAACACTGAAAACACTTCTATGAATAATTAAGGCTATAAATCCATCAACTTTGCATCATGCACCTCACTTATCCCCCAGATTGTATGCTGTTTTAACAGCAAGACAGACTTGGACACATTCCAAATAAAACTGCGCCATGCGCTTTATACAGTGTACCATTGTCAAAATAGGGCTCCAAATGTATGGCTAATTGGTACAATAATTGAATGCAGAACAGACATTATAAATAAATCAAAAAGGACCACCACTATAGTAGAACATTTATATTTCCATACTCTTTTTAGTGAAACAACGTACAATATTTAATTATTCATAATGCATAATGTAAATTTTTTTATTTTCCCTGTTTAGCTAGTCACTGTCTCCTCTTCATTGAAAGTTGTGGCAAAAACATAAGGAAACAAGCAAGGCTGATGCATTTGAGAAAGCCTCTTGCAACCAGAAAAAGAATAAAATTTATGTCCCACATTGATGTTGTGCTAGGCAAGAATTTTTTTGACTTATCATGCTAAGCTTTCAACTACTCTGTAAAAACATTAAATAAAAAACCCAATAACTTATTTACAGTTATTTAGGGCAAGGGTATTTATAAGCTATTACCACATTACTCCTAGGACTGTTTATACCAAAATGCTCACAGTCTGCATGCAAACTTGTTTTGACACGAGTCAAAGATCTGATGCATGGCTTGGCCATGTGCACAATAAAGCTTGTTAAAGTAAAAAATGCAATTCAGGCAGTTTTAAGAACATTACTGTACCCTAATATTTTAACGATTTCATTACATAATTTATTAATTTTGGCTATCAGAAATAAATAATAGAAACAAATAATTACATTAAGCATTACGATTTAATTCAGATTAAATTTGCCCTTGAAAACTACCCTTTAACAGGGCAAAGATGGTCAATGTATAAATTTTGTCCCATTAAAATCAGTTTCAAACCATTTACTATAATTAATTTAATAATCATAAGAGTAACCACATAAGATGTCAGTGAAGGTTGAAGGACCTGGAGTCAAGAGTAGAGGTTGGCATCACTGACTCTTTTACTGACAATATTAAAACAGATCAGTTAATAATAATGTTTTCAAAATCATCAATTTAACAAAAACTCATTATAGAAACACAAAAAAACAAATCTTGGATGTTTTAACCAAGTATTACACCCATGCATTATGCAAGCATTTCATCTACTACACAACCCTGTGATAATTTCCTGAAGGTCTTTTTTTTATAGAGGCATAATTTTTTTTTAATTTTATTTAACCTTTTCTAGTCAGGCTTGTGCCTGAAAACTATATCTGTTGTCAAGTTTTGCCAAGAATGAGTTTTCTCATGAGTTCTCAAGTACCCTAAGCACCTTAAAAAATGCTCTCCAGTTCTAAAATAAGCTTTTGAAGATCAATAGAGTCCTCACACTGTTCAGTCTTCAGGTCCTAAAATTATGTAGAAGAACAATAGATCCTCTCAGTGTTAGGTGCTTGGGCCCTAATAATCCCTAGAAAAACAATAGGGTCCTCATACCGTCCTGTCCTCTAGCCCTAAAATTCCTTACAAGAACAGCAGGGTCTTTGTACAGTTTCCACCTTCATGTTCCCAAGCCCTTATAATCATTCAGTATGATAATGTGTGCTGTACATCAGGCACACAGAATAACAGTCAGTGTGTTTATTTGCCTTGCATATCAGGTACGCATTAAGAAAGAAGTCTACTGAATAACAATGAATGTACTATTTTGCACATCACACAAACAGAACGATAGTAATACTAAGTAAAAGGAATGTGTATATTGGCTCACAGAATGAGTGTAGGCTGTTGATGCTTGGTTTTTCAAGGGTCTGATTGGTAAATAATTGGTTTGGATTATATTGTATAAATGATTGTGTTGGTATGTATCAAAAATAAATAAATAAATAAATGGGTGTACCTTTGGAAGAGAGCAGAGAAACATTGCTAGGTATACAGCTATTATATCTGCAGCCTAGAGCATGCTCTTCCAGATTACCCTAATCAGCCTCCACACACAGCAAACAGAAATGCAGATTAGTTTACCCATTATCATCACAGTGCTGTCACTCATTTATTTGCACTTTTTGCAGTCAAGTCACTGAGGCATTGACTTTACAAGCTTCACGGCACTAGGAACTCCATTACTTTTAAACCTTGACAATGTCTTCATTAAAAACAAAGGACACCACATGTAAACTGACATTTGTTGGTTTTGGACTAAAAAATGCTGGTAAACGATTACATGCCTAGCTGAATGTAACTTTCTTATCACTTACGTAGATAACAATAAGAGTAAAAAGTTAAAATCCAACTAAATCAATTTAATTAATGTATAATAATTTAATTTATTAAAAATATTGCATAATTTATAATAACAATTTTATCATTTTGAATAATTGTAAATAACGTAAATGGGAATTATGTTCGAACTGCTTTTGGGTTTTTTCTAAAACATAACTTCTACTCAAAAATATCTTTTGTTGTAATTTAATGTGAAGGAAATGACAAATTTCCAGCAAAAACCCCATTGAAGGATGGGTTAAGATTTTATCTTGATCTTGAATTCTCACATGGAATATGATGCATTCATTGTACGTGATCTTCATTGCGATAAAGCACTTTGAAAAGGTCTGCAGTTAAGTCAGATGTCTTTGTAGCATCTAGTTTCTTAACAATCATGCTGTTTATTGCATATGGTTTTTGAATGTCACGCTAATGTTTACTTTGCCTATAGAGCACTTGAATTGTCTCTGTGTTTGATGTGTGCCATATAAATAAATTTGCCTTTTCTTGTTTTTATGCGCAACATTTCCAGAAGCAGAGGTTATATTTAGAACTAAGCTACTAATTAAGCAAAATGTTCATTGCCTAAATGCACAACAAGACATTGGAAACAGCTTGTAGAAGACAAGCTGTTCACAATGCAAGAAAGATTGCTGCAACTTAGCAACAATAGGCTGAAGGCAACTGGACTCAGCAATATGTTTGTGAAGACGTTTCGCCTCTTATCCAAGAGGCCTCTTGGATAAGAGGCTCAGTAATATGTCTTCACAGACATATTACATATGTCTTCACAGACATATTACTGAGTCCAGTTGCCTTCGATTTATTTGCCAAGAATAACTATGACCTGGATGAATGAGAACATTCACAGATAATAGGCTGAAGAGATGAAAAAATTAATAAACAAACAAATAAAAATCGGAAGTTTGAAAATGTGGTGATGGTGAATTGTTTTCTCTAACTACCATTTTCTTAGTCTGAATGTTAGTACTAATAAATACTCTTTCTTACTTTCAAATTTTTTATCCCTCTTTTCTTCAGATGGTTGTCCCTGCCAGCCCAACATGACCAGTCCACCATGTCCTTGACCAGTTCAGCATGTTCAATGATGCTATGTGTGAGAGACAGATTGTTAAACCTTCATCAGGTCCTGAGTCTTTCCTTATTCCAAATGGCCTGGCAGGGCCTGGCTGAGCGACTTGACATCTTTCTGTACCAGGATGTAAGAGAATAATATGCTCTAAAACCTCACCACACCATTGTGTTTTGTGATATTTTAAACAAAGTAGACATGATACAGTCAGACTTTTGAGAGACACTTTTATCAACTGTTAAGCTAATAAATAGTGATTGGTAGTTCCACTGCTAGTAGGAGGGGCTATGACTATGACCAAATGTTGGCATGTAGATGCCTTTAAGGAGGTGAAAGCTATCACACAAGAGAAGTTTGGGGCACATCAAACAAAGAAACTAAACTAAAATAACAACAACTTCCTGTTTTATAGTGCAAAATAGATACCTCACCATTGACACACCTTCATTGTAAACAATAGCTAACAACAACTTTCCATCACAAAGGGTCTGAGGATTGCAAAGACCAATTCTGTAATCAGTGTAATCAATTTTGGAGGAGTATAGACAATGAATTTAAAATGGCTAGCTTCCTATTGAGTCTGGCTTGAAGCAACAAGAGAACTTTTTGTAGATGTAGATATGATACACATGTTTAATCTTGGGGATTTTTAAAGGTTATAAATTTTAGCTATCAGAAGTAAATAATAATTACATTAGGTAATAAGATGTATAAATTTATAAGATATATTTTAGAAAAATTTTACTATAGAGCACCAGCTTTTTTAACAGAAAAAGAGTGTGAGAATGTGTAAAACAGACAAAAGGTTACTTAAATCCAAACAATCCAGTAACAATGAAAATGTGTTCTGAGTTTGTTATATCTCAGTGAGAGGTGTCATTACCCATCCAGCCAAATTTAAATGACTAAAAACATCAGCAAGTTTGTAAAATAAGCTTCAGAATCATGGACAAATAAGCAGTTTTCTCTGCTCCAAAAGGCTGGTGATGTGTCCAGTGAAGCAGCAGAGACCACACTCTATGGCAGAAATGTGCCACCTCTCTAAACAGACAGCAGAGCACCACAGTCTGAAAAAAATCTGCCCCCAGCATCTCTATCCAACTACTGACCTTTGGCAATATATATTGCCTGGCATAGTGTAAGGCTCCTTTAAGACAGGGCAGTGTGTGTATGTGTGAACATATAGTGTGAGTTGTTAATTGAGAGTAAGCAAGCAGGTGATACCAGTGTGGTGAATGCATTGGTGTATTTAGAGCGGAGCGGAGAAACAGGTCTACCCCTAGCAGTGACAGTGGTTAGCCTAGCAGTAAATTTGCAGTTTCAGTCACAGTTTCAGTTAATAAAAGCTGCTGCTTTTTCAGTACCAGGTGGACCTCCTGTGTGTTGCTTTTTAGCTGCTGGTTAAAGTGAATGTAAAGAGCAAGCCAGCCTTGTACTAATTCTGACTGGTCGGTAACTGACAGCATCAGCAAGCTCCTCTAAAAGTCCTGCCCACTTTACCCAACTTTTTAAAGTTTACAAAATGAACAAGAAAGTTATTTTAAAGATAGGAGTTAAAACTTAGTTTTCAAATTTTTAACAAGGTCTGGCCACATAAACAATCAGAAATAACATATTACCAAGAAAATCACAGCATTGCCTTCACACGGTCTTTGAAGACCCCTTTCAGTGAGAATCAAATTTTTACATCTAACAGGGCAAACTGGAGTTGAAATTAGAAGTCATTGCCATGGCTGTGAATTTCCTCCTTAAAACTTCAGTGTAATGATGACTGTCTCAGAACAGCAGAATCAGACCAGAACTGTGTCATGTGTCACAAACCTAAAAACTGAAAATAAAATCTAAGGAGCTATACGGGAAGGGTTGACGCATGTAAGAGGTCACTATGTGAAAATGAACCACTGATAGTAAGAGAAGAAGCCAATTTAGGCTCCTCTAAGCAACATCATTATTAGCTGACAGCTAACATAGTATGTCTTTGACTGTTATAAGTTGCAAAGAGTGATGCACACTGTTACTTTTATGATACATCCAGTTGTACAAGCAACCGTGTACAATCCGATCCTCCTCTTCTGCAGGAGTTGTTTTTGATTCAAACAAGCTGCCATTGTCGATGTTGACTAGCTTGTGAGACCATGCAGATAGTAGAAGCTGAGGGAGCAGTAGAGGGGAATGGTTGCTCTCAGTGGACATGGCCATAGAGATCTCCATCCACCTATCCATCCATCTTCTACCTCTTAACTAGGGTCGGGTTGCGGGGGCAGCAGCATAAGCAGGGAAGCCCAGACTTCCCTCACCCCGGCTACTTCATCCAGCTCTTGGGGGAGATCCCGAGACATTCCCAGGTAAGCTGAGAGACATGGTGTCTCCAGCATGTCCTGGGTCTGCCCAAGGGTCTCCTACCGTTGGGAAGTGCCCTAAACACCTCACCAGGGAGGCATCTGGGAGGGATCCCAATTATATGCCACCTCATCTGGCTCTTCTCAACGCAGAGGAGCAGTGGCTCTACTCCCAGCTCCTCCCGGATGACCGAGCATTTCACCTCTCATTTCACCATCTCTAAGGGAGAGCCCAGCCACCCTACAGAGGAAGCTCATTTCAGCCGCTTGAACCCGTGATCTTGTTCTTTCTGTCACTACCCAAAGCGCATGACTATAGGTGAGGGTAGGAACGAAGATCGACCGGTAAATAGAGTGCTTTGCCTTTCAGCTCAGCTCCCTCTTCACCACGACGGATCTGTGAAGAGTATGCATTACTGCAGACGCTGCACCGATCCGCCTGTCGATCTCTTGCTCCATCCTTCCCTCACTCGTGAACAAGACCCCGAGGTACTTGAACTCATCTCATCCCCAACCCAGGGAGAGCACTCCATCCTTTTCCAGCTGAGAACCTTGGACTCGGATTAGGATGTTCTGATTTTCATCCCGGCCACCTTACACTCAGCTGCAAGCCAATTGAGAGAGTTGAAGGTCACGGCTTGATGAAGCCAACAGGACCACATCATCCGCAAAAAGCAGTGACCCAATCCTGAGGTCACCAAACCGGACCCCTTAAACGCCCTGACTGTGCCTAGAAATTCTGTCCATAAAAATTATGAACAGAAACGGTGACAAAAGGCAGCGAGGCGAAGTCCAACCCTCTCTGGAAATGAATCTGACTTACTGCCAGCAATGCGGACCAAGCTCTGGCACCAGTTGTACAGGGAACGGACCGCCCGTATCAGGGGTCTGACACCCCATACTGAGGGTGTAGAGCTGGTTCACAGTTCCACGACCACAACCAGAAAACCGCGTTGCTCCTCCTGAATCTGAGGCTTGACTATCCGGTGGACCCTTCTCTCCAGTTCCCCCTAATGGACCTTACCAGGGAGGCTGAGGAGTGTGATCCCCCTATAGTTGGAACACACCCTCTGGTCCCCCTCCTGAAAAACAGAGGACCATCACCCTGGTCTGCCATTCCAGAGGCACTGCCACCAACCCCCGCAATGTTGCAGAGTCATGTCAACCATGACTGCCCCACAACATGAGGAACTTGAAGAACTCCCGGCAGATCTCATCCACCCCCGGGGCCTTGCCATGGAGGAGCTTTTTGACCACCTCGGCAACCTTAGCCCAAGAGATAGGAGAGGCCACTCCTATGTTGCCAGCCCCTGCTTCTTTGTAGAAAGGTGTGTCGGTGGGATTGAGGAGGTCTTCGAAGTATTCCTTCCACAGATCCACAACATCCCAAGTCAAGGTCAGGAGCACACCGTCCCCACCAAAGACAGTGTTTACAGTTGACTGCTTCCCCCTCCTGAGACGATGGATGGTGGTCCAGAATTTCTTCGAAGCCGTCCAGAAGTCGTTCTCCATGGCCTCACCAAACTCCTCCCATTCCCTGGTGTTTGCCTCACCAACCACTGCAGCTACACTCCGCTTAGCCTGTCAGTACCTGTCTGCTGCCTCAGCATGACGGCATCCCTCACCGCCAGTGTCCACCATTGGGTTTGTGTATTGCCACCACGACAGGCACCGACCACATTATGGCCACAGCACTGATCGTCCGCCTCAACAATGGAGGCATGGAACATGGCCCACTTGGACTCAATGTCCCCAGCGACATGTTCAAAGCTCTCCTGGAGGTGGGAGTTGGAGCTCTTTCTGGTGGGAGACTGCCAGACGTTCCCAGCTGACCCTCACGATATGTTTGGGTTAGCCAGGTCTGACAGGCATCCTCCCCCACCATCGGTTGACAGCTCTCCGCTAACCCCTCTCTTCACCCGTGTAACCAAGACATGCAGCCGCAAGTCCGACGTTACGGTTACAAAGTCAATCATCGAACTGTGGCCTGGGGTGTCCTGGTGCAAAGTGCACATATAGACACCCTTATGCTTAAACATGGTGTTAGTTATGGACAATCTGTGATGAGCACAGAAGTCCAACAACAAAACACTACTCAGGTTCAGCTGGGGCGGGGCCGTTCCTCCCAAACACGCCCCTCCAGGTCTCACTGTTGTTGCCAATGTGAGCGTTGAAGTCCCCCAGCATTGGGGAATCCCCGGAAGGAGCACTCTCCAGCACCCCTTTTAAGGAATCCAAAAAGAGTGGATACTCTGGGCTGCTGTTTGCACCATATGCACAAACAACAGTCAGGATCTGTTCCCCCACCCAAAGGCGAAGGGAGGTTACCCTCTCATCCATAGGGGGAAAACTCTAACATACAGGCACTGAGTGGGGGGTAATAAGTATTGCCACCAATGCCATGCGCCTTTCAGAAATGGAAGAGTGGAAGAGAGTCCAACCCCTCTTGAGAAGACTGGTTCCGGAGCCCTTGCTATGTGTCCAGGTGAGACAGACTAAACTTCTTAATCTCGTGCACCAGCTCATGCTCCTTTCCCACCAGAGATGTGACATTCCATGTCCCTAGAGCTAGCTTCTGCAGCCCAGAATTAGATCTCCAAAGTCCCCGCCTTCAGCTGCCGCCCAGCTTACACAGCACCCGACCCCTTTGGCCCCTTCTACAGGTGGTGAGCCCATGGGAAGGGGGTCCCAGGTTGCATCTTCGGGCTGTGCTTAGCCAGGCCTAACGGGAGCACGCCAGCCACAAGGTGCTGGCCATTGAGCCCAACCCCCGGGCCTGGCTCCAGGGGGGGGGCCCTGTTCCCTAGGCCCAGGCAAGGGAAATCTGAACCATTAGTCTTTTTCATCATAAAGGATCTTGTGAGCTACACTTTGTCTGGTCCCACTCCTAGGACCTGTTTGTCATGGATGACCCTACCAGGGGCATAAAGCCCCCGACAACTGAGCTCTTAGGATCATTGAGACACGCAAACCCCTCCACCACAGCAAGGTGGTAGCTCAGAGTTGGGGCCATAGAGATCTTATGAATATTAATAGAACGGAACATACTAAATGAGGCCATGGGTGGAATTTTTAGACATTAATTTTCATTTTGGAAAAAAAAATCTAAATGAACAAATTTGATTTTGAATTTTTACATTACATTTAATACTGACATCTTGTTTTTATAAATATAAACTTTTTACAGTAGTAGATTTTTAAATTTCCAACAGAAGAGGGTGGGACATTGTAGTAAGGCGAAGTGCATTAAACTACAATCTATATGAATAGAAAAAAAACAGCCTGCTTCCATTCCCCTTATAGTACTTATTCAAGGATTATTCATTGGACCAGACTTTACTGGCAATGAGACATAACCGAAGGTGACAAAAGCTGCAAAAGATTGCTAATGTTGCTCAAACAAATAAACAACTATCAACATCAAGAGTGATTCGTACTGAATTTGGAGTATTCTTTGCCTCACCTAATCTTATAAAAATTTCTGCTTGCAAAAAATTACAAGTGAAATATGAAACAAAGAAAACAGTTTACTTTAATACTTTAAGTCCCTCTCCAGACATATTTAAAATATATAATGTTTTAAATCATATTATTTAACATTTTTATCCTACATAAATATTATAGAAAAGCTCTTAAAAGTGGCTGGAAGCATCACTCCACCCTCCACTAGTGCTTCCGTATGTTTGACATTTGGGAGAGCATTTTGATTCCAGCTACAGACTCTGTTCAAAACTCAGACTGAAGCCCAAACATAATTGGGACTCAGATTAGGAATTTTGTGCACCAAATTTCTGATTAGCAGATGTATCTGAAATTTAGTGCATTAAGCTCTGCACAGAAGGTTATGAAAGAATGCCTAATGTTGGCTTTGAATTTGTGATGTACCAAATCTGAGTTGTCCACAACACACTGAGTTCAAGGTTTTATGGAAGTGCACATCAGTAAAGGATGTGAAAACATCATTATATCATAAATACAGCCTTAAAGTTTTATTAGACCTTTTTACATTACACCTCTGAGACTGAGCATGTTGCATACATCAAGAATCTGCATAGTTCATTGATGATTTAATAACTTTTTAACCATAAATCATAGCTCATTACTTTTTTTTCCTTGAGAGGTGACAGCTGTGATGTTCCAATGGTGCCCTCCATGTGATCGTACCCCTTACAGGAGCTTTTTAATCCGACCTTGAACTTGTGCGTCTTTGTAGTCACAATAAATCTTTACTCAAAGATCCAATTTTGCTAGTCTTTTTGTCCAGAGTTTATCCATTATTGATCATTTATTGTCATTAGCTTTGATGTTAATGGCTATAACTATTTTATTTCAGCAATAATATAGGGCAGAGAATACTTCAAACAAAACAAATAAAATAAATAGATTAACAAAACAACATAGATACCTATGTCGTCTCCATGCATTTGGATTATTTAACATAGCATGCATAAAGAGCGCATACATTGTTCTTACTTAGACAAAGTTAGTTCTACAATTTTTTACTTTTATTTTCAATTTCATCCAAATTGACCATAAGTGATAGAAGTGTTAGAAAAAGCATCAGGACTTGTGTGAAGTGTGAATAGTTTGTGAAACTGTACAACTTGTAATGTTTACTTTTTACGCGTTGATGTCCAATACTTAGGAGAACTTTTTTAGGCATCAGAAAAGCTTGTTCAATATTGCTGTGTGTGTTAATTCAGTTAAAAATGCATTCAATCTAATAAGCATTCCTGCAAGAAACTGCAGTACTTGAGCCTCACTAAATTAAAATAAATTAAAATAATAACATTATTGCATTGACTGACAATTGCTTTACAAGTGATCTGTAAAGAAAGTGACTCATGATTTACATTATCTGTGAATGTTCTCATTCATCCAGGTCATAGTTATTCTGGGCAAATAAATCAAAGGCAACTGGACTCAGTAATATGTCTGTGAAGACGTTTCGCCTCTAATCCAAGAGGCTTCATCAGTTCATGCTCATCAGACTGGGCTAGGCCTGTCTGACTGGCTGGTGGAGATCCCTGGTTTTATCCTCT
>JAQNCA010000018.1:1170163-1192541 GCA_029783725.1 Acanthurus tractus
CCCCCCCCCCCCCCCCCCCCCCCCCCCCCCCCCCCCCCCCCCCCCCCCCCCCCCCCCCCCCCCCCCCCCCCTGGCCCTGAGTAACATTACAGCAATGCATTCAGTGTAGCCTAGAGGACCTGTCTGAATGGATTACTCTAACAGGCTTAACAGCAGCCTGGATGGGCTAACAGAGCAAAATCAAATGAGAGGGGGGAAAAAAAATCAGAGAGATGGACTAAATCACTGCAAGGGAAAGAGCAGAGAAGGCAACTGATGAGCCATAAGAGAAAGAAAGAGTAAAAGAGAAAGACTACAGTCTTAAGCAAAAGACAGCAGGGAAAAGTAAAGTCATCATATAACTTTTAATAAGTTCATTCATTATCAAGAAAACAGGAGAAAACAAATGAATTGAAAAAGGTGCAAGATGTGAGAACACTTTCATATTTACATAAACAGAAGAGATTGAAATTCCTCCTTTGCGATGATTAAGCTATAAGTATTGTATATGCCATGTACTATTATCAGCCCATTAGCCCAGCATACTATTGTTAGTAAAGTCAACAAAAGCGTGCGTCAGTGTTGTTAGCCCCTTTCGTCAACAGCATATGTAAGTGGGCAGTATAGTGGGCAGCCTTTGTGCTGACTGACTCCCAGCCTGATCTATGTGTGGACAGATGGTCTGGTTCAGAGGAGAGCTTTAGCTGCTCAAATCCTTTTGTGTCCTGTTGGAGGACGCTACAACCTCAGTCCTGGCCAACACACCCCTGTGCTCTAGTCACACTGGACAGGGCTGCACCGGACAACTTCCCAAATGCTAACAGCAACAAGGGAGCTCTTTGAACATACTGAATATTAATGACCAGAGTCATAATGCCCCACTGAGGCTGTAAGTCCTTCCAGAGGAGGATTTAACGTTCTAGACTATTTACATTAAAATGGCTTGTAAACTTTGTATAGGTTATACAGGTTCAGATAAAGGCTATAAAATATTAATCACATTCAATTCATGAGACCAAACAAGTCAGGGGAATTTCTGGTCCTAGCATATTTTAACAGAGATGTCCTGCATTGTCAGGAAACAAACAAAACCTGCTTATGTTGGTAAGGAAAAATTACCATAAAAAACTCCACCAAAAAGATGTTGAAAGGGAAAAAAGAACCTTCCTTTTGGAGTGGAAGGTGCAAATAAGCATATGACATCATGGTTTGTAGTGAGTGAGTGCAGCACCCCACAAGTTCGGTTAATGTTTTTCTTGTACACAAAAATAGTGCTAAAAGTCAAATTTTAGAATCCAAGTTTTATAAAGCAGGCAGGGAAGGCAAAGTGATGTTCTATTCATCTTATAAGTGCTTGTTTCGTCTAGCTGTTGTAAAGACTGTTTACATTGAAATAGACATGTTGAAATTTGTATGAAGAGAGGAAACCTTCTAAAGCAGTCATTGGCACCTGGCTATGAACCGGAGGTGGGTGTAAGTCCCTGTGCTTTAAACAGCTCAGCCAATTCTCCCTGAGGTGATATTTACTCATTTACATTGGGGTTATGGCTAATGACTAACCTGGGATAAAATACTGACACCAGCCTATCTAATTCAGTGTGACTGCAGCAGAGCATCACTGCTGCTGGAGAGCAGTGGCTGACACAAAGCTGTGAGTAGTGGGAGGTGTGAAGGACAGAGACAAGGAGGAGATGAAAGGAAAAGAGAGGAAGTATATAGACAAAGGGGGAAGAAGGTGAACAAGAGGAGGAGAAAGTCTGGTGCTGCCAAGTGCTTGCAAGTTGAACACCTGACCGACTGGATGATCTGAAAACTGAAACTGAGCATCTGGTGTTTTCAGAAGACCATCTTCATCATTGCCTCCACTGTGTCTTTGTGTGTGTGTGTTTAGGTGTACTGTACATCTGTGTGCATTCATGCATGCAGTGTCAGTAGCGATACATGCAAACAAGTACATTTTGCTCTGCCTCACACTATCGGATTCACTGCTAGTCTTGACTACAGATTTTGATGACACTGTTCTTAAGCAAAAGAAATATTTTTTGCTATACAGAAATCACTAATTTATCATTTTAAAGGAGTAAAATTCAGTACAATACTTAGCACAGGCTGAGATATCCTGACTTTTAGTCTACGCACAGGGCAGGCCACAAAAAACTAGATCCTAATATGAAACAATAATGCAATTTAATGGCATCTGCCCATATCATTCTCAGCTTTAAAATTTGCAGGGGATTCCATTAACAACCAATTAATAGCAGGTGTTTGATTGAAGAAAGTTTACAGTGGCATCTGTATACAACACAATATTCAAGAAACTAGAACACCAATGGTTAACAAGTCAATTGGTAAATTTTCAGAAGTGTAACTAATGTGATGATTTATAAGTTATTTGAAATAATTTAGGACATCACTTACACATTATCAGAGTTTACTTTTCAATTCTGAAAAAGCTCCTCCAGAGAAAATGTTTATCCTCCAGACAATAAACAGCCGTTTTCACAGACTGAACAATGCTTCATGTGCTCAATTAACTAATATCTACATACAAAATTGGAATAGAATAAATTTACATAAAAGTAAATATGGCTGATGCATTCACTTTGTGATCATTTGACTGAGCTATAACAGCCCAATAAATGCAAAAAACTCAACTTGTATACATTCAGTATTAAGCTCCAAGAGGTTGCATCACTGCAAAGCCATAGCTAAAATCCCTTGTGAACTCATATCTTAACAGAGCAGATACCATTGCATTTATTTGAAAACTTAATTTCCAAAACATCAGCCTGTGCTGCGCATAGAAAAAAAGCCTTACTCTCTGAGGTTGCATTTTCAAGATAATCCACAGACTAATTTAATGTATCTTTTTCCTGTTCAGTTTAAGATCTTTTTGTAATTATGATATAATCTGGTTCAACTATGTCAAATTCACAGCTCCTATACCATCTTCTATCCAGCTGCTAAATGGCCATCAATTTCTAAACAAAGGAAGACGATGTCAAAGTGGTACACACTAGACCCTGTCGCAACACTGACCTCATATCCTCATCTACAACTGGCATGCTAAACATCTCCCTCCCCAAATTAGCTCTTCACTCCTCTCACCTTTCAACTCCGCAATGTTGCCAACTCAAACTGCATCTAGTGTTAGAATGTAGGAACTATTTCAAGCTCTGTATGCCAGCCAGGGAGTATTTATACCACAAAAGCTCACTGGCATGGTATGGGGTAGGTGTCTGGACTGACAAAGTGGCTATTTATGGGAGGAATCAAATCAGCTAATTGGCATTCCAGCTTGGAACCAAGAAGCTCGGAATAACAAAGCAATAGTTGAAATAATGGAGATAAATGCTGCACAATATTGTGGACAGTAGACTGAAACACAGACAGAAGAGGCACTGTAAACCATGATGAGCCCTGAGGCAGGTCTACAGGAAGTCTGGCCCTCTGACTGGAACAATGGGCTAAGGGAAATAAGGCCACACTGCCACACAAAGAGTAGGGAGGAGGGGAACTGCAGCCTAAAATAAGCAAAGGCATAGAACTCTGCCTAATGTGGGTCACTGCAATTATGGCTTCATCCAACTCTAGTTACAAGAATAAGTGGGGGTGCTGAGATAAAGCATGTGCTTGACAAAAAAAAAAAAAAGGGAAGAAAAAAAGAGGTTTATGGAGTACCAAAAGGCAACACGTTGATATCAATCATGGCAGCATTAGTGTCGTCTGGTTGATGGCGCATCGTGGGGGAGGACAGCAACAGGCCTGATCAGAATTGTAAATGATCTGCGATGAAGTGTAGAGGGGTGGAGGCAAACTGAGGCAGATGATAAAGACATGGGGGTGGGCAGCTTTGGGGATGCATAAAGAAAAGAGGATATAATGCTCTGCTAATGCTTAATTAATGATCAAGCTTAAGACAAAAACTATAGTGTTGGGATATAAAACCACATGAATATAGTTCTTTTGTGTTCTGTTAACATGCACATGGATCACCTTGTGTGACATATGCTTTGGTTTTCATGTTTTAAGGTGTAGATTATTATTTGCCAAATGTCAACAGATGTCCATGAGAAACAGTTACAAAAAATGCTCATTACTTTTGTCTCAGTCCTTCAGTTGTCTGATCAACTAATCGCTACAGCTCAGATTTCCAATTATTACCCTGCTCTTGGTTAACAGTTAGCGTCAGAGACTCCAAAACCTTTCTCGACGAGCTTCAGCAATTCAATCTGTATGGTTCTTACCATGTTATGAACCATGTGAGCAGTTAATCATATCTGGTAAGGACCGTCCCCAACCTCCTTGAAAACAGGTCACCTGACATGATCTCATCAACTGCAACAATAATGACATCATCAACAACCCACAGAACCATCTGATCAATGGTTACTGTATGGTAAAATAAAATGAAAAAAATTGTTACTCATCGCTCTAGTTTGACCCATTGAATGTGAACTTGTCCCATAGTTTAACCACACACACACACCAGATGCACAGCAAGTTGGGGAGATTGGTTTAAGCAGAGCTAACAGTTGGGCAATTGGACTTAGTATGGTGAAGGCTTATCAGTCACCTCAGAGATCTGCAACAACCTGAGGGCAGCACACACAGTGACGCATATACGCACAGATGTTCCTTTGTGACACTAAAAAACATTACTTATCACTGAAGTTACACTAATATTTTGACACTTGCACACTTAATAACACAAGTCTATTTGGTATGAGGCAAAAAAAAGTGAAATCAATCACAGCACACTGTCTGCAAACACAGACCTTGCCATTTTGAACTTTGTCCCAGAGACTAAGTTATATACACTGAAGCTACCAATTTGGCTGTGATGCAATACCTCAGCAACAAAGCACACAGCTGTCTATGCAGTAAGAAGAACATAAAAAGGCAAAGCTATCAAAAAAAGTAACTAAACATCACAATAACAGGAATAGGCTGTTATTGGATGGATGCAGAGTAACTGACGCTGGGCTAACATGTCAATGTATCTAGCCACAGAGTAAACATGCTGCAACACCAGACCTGTTACTGGTAAGAGTCTCAGCTAAGTAATGTCTTTATAGAAGGAACGAGTCAGAAGGAGAGAGTTTTGATTCTTGAGAGTGAACAGAACAACAGGAATACTATCAAATATAGAGGCATTAATTACAGGTCCAAATTGTCAGGTAGCAAGAAATCACTATGCCTTGATTCAATTTTCCTGCCAAGGAGGCTGCATGAGCAACTTTAACCGCTCTTGAGGGAGCCTTAAAAGCCTCTGCCTTTGCTTATCCACTAGCAGCACACAGTGAGAATTACAGAGTAGCTTTCAAACAAGCCTGCATTTGTGGGATTTCTTTTGCTGTCAAAGTAAATTAAAACTACTTCAAAACAAGTACAATATGAGAGCATATGTTGTACACTTTCATGTACAGTCCTGAAACGCAGTTTCAATTTAATGGGTTCAGAGCATTACAGCAGAGCACATGAAGGGTGAATCTGATTCTTTTAAGAGGAGTTACAAGTGATCTTTCATCCTGTTAGAAACCAGCAGGTGAGTTGACAAAAAAGTACCAACAACTGACACCAAACCTCAATGCTGCCGTACCCTTCATCCATGGTTTCTGTTTTTGTCAGTTTTGAGCTTCATGCAGTTTTTATTCACAGTAGAACTGTCTGTTAAAAACACTAGCTGTGAGGTTGGACTAGTGTGCCATTTATGGTGATTAGTTTAAATAAAAGGACTTGTTAGTATGTTTTGTGGCGTATATTTTAAGTAACGTAGCATAACACTAATTCAAATGTGCATGTGTAAGCTACGCTGTGGTGGAAGACTGGTCTACAATATTTCTAAAATAGCCTATGTGGAGAACTGTGGCGCGTATTTTGTTTTGAATAAAGAAATATTTTAACAACTCTCAACATCTCATCGAGGATTAAGTTTATACCTGCTAATTCATCCGGTTCCAGTCCAGTTTCGGTGTCTATCCCACAAATAACAAAGTAATGGGCGAAGCGGCAGGGTGCCGCGCCGGAGACCGCGGAGCTCCCACTCATCCCGGCTTCGCTGTGCAGCGCTGTTCGCTCCTAATCCTCCTGTCGACACATCTCCGGGAAAAACGAGAAAACTGGATGAAATGCCCGACGAACGTTAAGGAAAACAACTTCCGCGCTGCTTCCTAGCTGTAAGATAAACCTCAGTCACACACTGAGGTTGTTTCTGAATGTTGTTCCACTGATATTTCGCTGTCAGCGAACCGTGTCACGGAGCTTCCAAACACACCGCCGTCTGAACCGGAGGGAAGAGCGATGTGAATCTCCGCGTGAGCGAGCTCGGGAGAGTAGCCTCGGGGCGGGATATTCAAATCACCGCTCAGTCCGTTCAATTTGTGAACGAACACAGGAGGACACATATGTTTCTGTATGGTAAATAGCTAGTGTCTAACAAAATTTTATCAAATGATTTTGTACAGAGGAGTAACCGACTGATTGGAAACTCGGGGTCTAATCTCACCGACAAACGCACGTGCGGGCGCGTAAAATCTAATTGTTGTGTTATCTGTGAATGTTCTTCATCCAGGCCATAGTTATCCGGGCGAACAAATAACTAAATCATCAGACAGGCCTAGCCTAGTCTGATGAGCATAAACTGGTGAAGCCCCTTGGATAAGAGGCGAAACGTCTTCACAGACATTTACTGAGTCCAGTTGCCTTTCGATTTATTTGCCCATAATAATTGTTGTGTTATCCTGCATGGTTATATCTGGAGTTAATTATTCGGCCCAAGGTGGAAGAAGATTAGTTTGACAGTTCTCGTAGAAATTTTAAAGCTAATATGTTATGTAGTACTTCTGTTTCGGGTATTTTTAAACTGCAAGTTAGTTCTTTTTCCTTTTCATTCTTTTTTCATCATTTTGATTCAGAAACCTCTGACAGCAGAAAATACATTGTACATCTAAAGATCAGTTGAGTGATAACATTTCTTGCATAGGCCTGCATTTAATATTGGCAACTAACTAACTAGCTATGTAATAAATCAGGCTAAAATCAAATCGAACATTTCGCCATGTGCGTTTTGTTATTTTTTGGCAGCGTAACCGCCTCCTTGCCGGTCCTCTCCGCTGGTTCAGAGCGGGCAGGTCGGGAGCCTGTAGCCGGGAAGGCCCGGTTTAAATCGAGTGCTAACTCCGCCTCCTTGCCGGTACGTCACAGCCCTACCAGGAGCTCCAAAACGAGCGGACCCAGTAAGTTCAGAGGCGCAGTAAACTTCTTAACTTGTGTGTTATAGTCGCCATCCTGTGGTGTAGACAGGCTAAGGCACTCAAGGACTTCAACGTTTTCAATGAGATATTCTTTTTTCCCCCTTTGATTCTAACAAAAATAGGACGATGTCTGATTACAAGCATAGGCTGAGCCGACGTATATATAAACAGACAGTAAAACAGACAGTTTGACTGGAACAATTTATTATTATTTTTTAAATATTTATTAGACGTTATTTACTATTTATCAAGTATCAGGAATGAAGGGACATCAAAATCGAGTATTTACCCAGACCATGGTGTAAGTGCTCTGTATTAATATTGATGCTGTACATATTAATTGAAACGAAAGTCTTAAAATGAAACATTTTTGTCGTGGGTATTTTCCGAGGCCACTGAAAAAGTGTATGATTTTGAGATCCTACTTATAACTGACTTGTAAATCTTCCTCAAAGAACGGAAAAAGTTGATCCTTAACAGTCTATTACACTTCAAGTACAACTGACCATATGCACAAAGTATTGTCCATTTTGTATCTAAATCTTTTGTTGATCCAAGAAGTGACTCTGTCATGCATGTCAGAGAACCAGTCATGAAAAAAATACTCGAAAACAAAAAGAAACTATGGTTCTTAACCATATGTAAGCAGCATGCACACAATTCTGTGTCTATTTTAAGTATTTTACCAAAAAAAAGCAGATTTTAGATTTGTCCAGTGTTGGTATATACTATGAACAAAGGAGTGTCTTGGTGCAACTGAATAATAATGACAAAGACAAAATGGGAGTTAGGGGTTACAGAGAATGATGTCCTCCACTGAATGAAGAGACGTCAGGTTGTGCTAGCCATTATCATTGTTAAAATGCTCACCACCTCCAAGCTCCAAATTATTCAAGACCTCTTTGACATGGGCACAAAGGGAATAATGACAATGCAATGATCCATGGTAACACTAATCATTGCATGTGTTTTGCTTACAAAAAAAAACTATTTTAAGGAAGAGTTTGAGTGTACTCATTTCAGGCTGCTTTGTTTGGATCTCTAAATTAATATACCATCACAGTGCATCAATGTTTTTTTGGTATTGTTCTCCAGATGCACTTGGATGACTTTGTGTCCCCCAAACCTGGAAGTTCCCCTTTCATTTTCCCATACTTCATGTTGCATATATCAGTGTTGTTACTAAAGGTTCTAGTACTAGTAAGCCCCCCTTCTTTTCTATTATTTTTTTACCTATTATGTAATCTATATATGTATTAAGAAGTACTTAATAGATTAATGCCATATAATGTAACGGAATAAATGCTCAATGTATTTGGTAAATGTTCTTTTTTTTCAATTAATTTTTTCCTTTTTTTTTCAATTTTACATTGAAAGATCCTGATCTCATGCAGAACACCCATTAAAAATGTTCAACATATGTCAAATGTAGGATCAGTCCTACAAAAAAATAATAATTCAGGGTTGAAAGAAATGTAGAAAAGTCCATGGGGTTTTTGCCCCTCAGTGTGTACTTACCACTTTTATGATTTCATAACCTTTAAAAGCAGTACAGCGGAAGAGAAGTCTTACCTCTGGTGTCTTGGTGTGGTATGATTTTTCATGTGGTTTTGTTTCAAGATTCTGTACACTTTGAAAATTTTTATTTGAAGAAAAGGTGGGGACCAACTTTTGTGGCCCACTTAAAATATAGTGGAGGTTGCCTGTCATGGTCAACCAAAACTTGACCTAGAGGGACATGGCTTTGATAACATCTTAAAGATAAGTTTGTCATGCTACATCATGTATGGCGGCCACACAAACACAGAAATCCATCAGATGACCAATTCCTGATACATAACATTCTTTAAAAAATTATGAATTAACAAAATATTAACAGATTCCAGCAGATGTTACTACATCTGCAGACATGTATGACAGACCAGCATAAAACCACACTTTAGTCTGGCTGTCATTCAGCATGCTCTTTCCCTTTCAGATGACAGAATCGGACGGGTCACAAAACTAAGATTTGCGACAGGCACTGCTGTGGAGAATTAAAATGGAGACCAATTGAAGGAGACATGTGTTGCAATGTCTCCATCTGGTGGTGGAATAGAAGTACACTTGAGCCAATCAACAATTGATCACTGAAATGGAAAATTATGTATTTTGACACGAACATGTTGAAAATGAGTAAAACATTTACCACAGGAAACAGTGTAGCAAGAGATAAGTAAAAAAAACAATCAACCCCAAAAAATGGTTAAGAATTATATACATGTACATTAAAAAAAAATACATTTCAAGTTGAGACAGTCTCGACAAACAAAATAATGTAATAGCTTAATACTGAATTTCCATACATTTTGAGGTAGCTGGTAAAAAAAAATTACAGTAAACACCAAAACATTCAAAAAACAACAATATTGCTATAAACACCTGCTGTAATATATTTACAGTACACATATGTACACACAGCTACAAATAAATACAGAATATTCAGTTTTGTAATACAGGTACAACGTAGTCTGTCAATGCACCATACAGAAATGCTTTACAAAATTAAAGAAAGAATGAACTATAACATCAGTAACTGCTGTTTTCACCCATTGACCACCTGTCCTTGAGTGAGTGAAATACTCGCAGCTTTTTGACAACTATGGGGTTTGGTGTGGTTTCCACAATTCCTCTCCTACCTGCTGGAACCTAAATTGAAAACAAGCAAAAAAAAAAAAAAAAAAAAAGAATTACATCTATACCCAAGAAAAAACTGAAAAAAGACTGCTGAAACAAACTCATTGGATGGCTCTAAAATAACTGCCATTAAATGGGAACATGTCGAGCATCACCTTTTGTTGACTTAGCCCCTGTTTGTTTCTCTGACCACTTGTAACCATCACCCACAGAGTATCCTGCGGCAAGAATGTGGGTTAGGATTAGATTAGGAACATTAAAATGCATTTTTTAACTGCTACTAAAAAATCACGATAGTCAAATCAAAAGTTATTTCAAAGAGACTTCAAAGGAACCCACTTTGTTTCCTTGAGGTGTCCCGATTTATGGCCTTTGTCCACTGTACTGCATCAGACTTTGTCCTTTTCATCAGTGGGGTTTCAGACTCATGAGAGTTGTGCCTCTTGCGGAGTGCCCTCTCATGGTGACCTGGTGCGGGTCTTGCTTCTTTACACAAATCATTATTTGTAGTTCTCGAGTTCTTCTCCATCTCCAGGTCACTTCTTCTGTCTTTCCTAGTTTTGAAATAGCTGTTTTTCCAGGCAGTCTTTACCAGTTTCCTTGCTGATGACTGCATTGTTAAAGATAATGGATTTATTGTAGGACTGCTAGGATGATCTAATGTAGAGGGACTGCTACAGGAGTGAGACAGTCGCATTTTGGATGACACATTTTGTCTGAGAACCACTGGGTTCTGATTAGACTGAGAAAGACTACAGGATGCAGAGGTTTTTCCAGAATGAGACAAGTCTCTAGAGGAGGCAAGGCTTTGTGTGGCATCAGAAGACTGTCCACTTTGGGAAGATGAGCTTGAGGAAGAAGTGAAACTGACTTCCTGGCTTGGTGACAAAAGCCGTCTTGAAACCTGTATGGGTTTTTTGCTGACCTTAATCACATTCTTTATAGAATGGTGTCCACTATTTGCAGGTTTTGGTTTGGATGTAAATCTTCCGTTTTTATCTCTTTGCAAATGCTTCTTTTTCTTTTCATGGGAGTCAGTGTTTTTGCCAGTTTCTGTGAGGGTTTTTGTGGGATTAGTTTTATCATCGCCATGCAATCTGGACTTTTTTAAAGGTTTCACAGTTTCAGCAGGTTGAGAAGATCTTTGAACAAGATGAGGGATCAGTGGACTAGGGTCCATAACGGGGTCCACCTCATTGCGCATAGACTGGAGCTGCTGCTTTTGTGACTTATCAGATGACCTTGAGTTACCTGTCCTATGGTTAGCTGTTACACGAAGATGGTTCTTAGTTTCAGTTACAGGTCTGTTTTTTGTAGAAAACAATGCATCATCACTGTCTTCTGATGCTGATGAGAGTATCATCTTTGTACTTTCTCTTTCATTTGATGTGAGTTGAACCTGCTCGGAGTCACCAGAACATGCATCCTGTGTCACTTCTTCTGACTCTGACTCAGGAAATTTTGACTTGTGCAGTGGCAGGGATGATGCAGAAAAAGACAATCTGATTTCTGTTTGCTTTTCTTTCATAGTACCAAATTTACTGTCCACAGTTTCAGGTGAGCATCTCTTTTGCTGAACACAGGTGGCACTGTCAACATCAGATGACCCTGAAGAGAACAATCTCTTCCTTTTTGCCTTTTCATAATTCTGATGATTGTAATCATCTATGTCTGAATCAATGATTATTACAGTTTGGTCACACTGAACATTCTCAGAGCCACTTTTTGATAGCTGTTTGGTCATTTCTGTACTGTGTGACATTTCAGAACATGTATCCTTCATCACGTTTTTGCACTGTGTATAATGACATTTAGATTGGTGTCGTGATGTTGTTAAGTCTGTAGATTGCAATTTAACTGTCTTATGCTTTTGTTTAACAGTTCCACACCGCCTCTTTTGTTGACTACATGAGGCAGCTCCACTGCTGTCTGAGTCTGAAGAGAGTAATCTTATCCTTCTTCGCTTCTTTTTGCAGTTTTGGTCACTTTCCTCAGTGTCAGAATCAAGGATTATAATGTCATCTGTTGTTGAAATATTTTGTCCATTGGTCTTTTTTGCAGCACATTTAGAGGCAGTTTTGGCTTCAATCAGCTGTTTAAGGTTTTGAAAACACAACTTGCCAAATCTCTTGGTTTGACCTTTTTGCACATCCATCGTCTCATCTTGACCCTCTTTTTCAAACAATGACTCATCTGTTTTGGGGGGCAGGGATGCTGGACTCTTCTTCAACAACTGCTTGGACACAGTCAAATAATGTCGTTCTGGTTCAGGTGAGTAATCACAACTGTCCTCAGTTTCACAGCTGTCTTCAGGCTCAGAGCATGATTCTCTGCTGTTCTTAGGTGGATGTAGTTCTTCTTCAGAGTCTAGCTCACACTGAGGTGTGCTCCAGTCCAACGCCACCTCAAATATATTTATTTTAGATTTTAAAGCTTTTGCTTGTCGAAACTTCTCAACTGTGTCAAACACCTCAATTGTGGAGGCAGCAGGAACTGGCAATGAAATCGTGTCACACTTTGCATCTTTGTTTCCAGTTTCATTATCTTTCTGGTAAACTTTGTCCGTGCCTTCCTGGTTGTCATCTTTTGGTTCAAATTTAAGATCAGATATGCTTATAGGAATAACTATCCAGTCATTATCCATCTGGTTGTCATCATCCATCTGATCATCATTCTCATCTTCAACTTCTAAAACAGAAGAATGACTACATAAAACAGAGTGGTTTGGTTGTGATCCAAAAGGTCTCTCACATTTAGAGCATATCAAACCATCATCAGTTTTGACAAAACTTGAACAAGAACAATGTTGTGCCATACCAAGTGTTTCTGTCTCTGGTGAAATTTGTGGCTTTGGCTTTACTTCCTCATCTGAAATTAGTTTTGTCTTTGTCTGAACCTGCCTCTGTACATGTCCATCACTTTCATTTTCCAACTGTGACTGCTTATTTTTCAGTTCAGGTACTTGTGTTGGTGAAGGCCTCTTCATACACACACTTTCAAGCTGTGAATTTTGATCTTCGCTAATGACTCCATACTGTAGGTCCTCAAAACTTGGTGGATGTTCATTACCATTTGTTGAGACTGCTGTGGCCATCTCTGGCATATTTTCATCATCTGAAATGTCTTCATACTGTAGGTCTTTAAATGTGCTCACAGAGAGTGCTTCCTTACTCTTACGCTCAGAAAAAGGGAACTGTTCTTTGACCTTGTTTACAGAAAGTGCTATACTTGCATCTATTTGTGAAGGCAAAGAATACTCATTCTCCTTTGAATCTTTAAAAATTGTTTGGTTGAACATCTGTTTAGTTTCTTTTGAAAGAGCTGATTTTACATTGTAAATCTGAATTTTATCTGTTGACAAATTTACGTTGGAATTTGCAAACACTTCAAACGTTCTGCTTCCATATTCACCAGTCTCGGTTTGAAGATCCTCAGAGATATCAGTCACACCGTGCATACTGACCCGGCCTGTATTTCCATTTTCCCTCTCTGTTATGTGTTTGAGAGCCCAGGAAACATTGTGTATGTTGTCTGTGTCATCCAAATTCTGGTTGATATTTAACCAAGGAGATTTATATTCATCTTTCGATGGGCTGCAACTGAGTGATGAGTTGTGCTGCTTCTCCGTCAGTTCATCCCAGGTCACAGGCACTGCAGTGAGAACCTTTGGACTCTCATCTTCATTCTTAGTGCAAGTGGCAGCAACATTCCCCATAATTTGTGGATATTCTGTGGATGCAAAGAGATGAATGTTATCTGTATCCCCATTCCAAAACTGTTGTAGTATGACTTTAGGAAAGTTATCCATCTCTGCAATGGTCTCTACATTCTCCAGACTAGCAATCAGCTCCTTCAGTGCTGTCAATGAATAATGAAGAGTGGTTGCACCATTCTGCAAGTATTTATTACACCATTTACTATGAAAGTTTTCATCATTGTTACTGATAAATGTTCTACCTTCATCTAAATTAACAGGTTTGCCACTGCCTTTCGAAGATATAGTTGCATCCAAGTGTTTTTTATCTGGTAATTCAAAATCTAGTGATGCAATCTTTTCTAAGGATTCAATTTCAGGAGCATGTTCTGAGTTTCCTTCAGCAGAGGCTGGTGTACCTGATGAACATTTATTAGATGCAGATGTAGCACAATCATCTGTCTCATTAGACTTGGGAGTTAACTCAGTTAGTCCTCTTTGTCCGACTATAGCATTGCACTGCTCAGTTACAGCACAACTGAGACTTTTCTTTTCCCTTTTGTTGTCAAAGGCAGAGTTTGCAATGAGATGGGCATTGCCGTCAGTCTTGGGCGTGATGTAGCCATACTGGGGTGTGGAGTCCATGTCATTACTTAAAAAACTCTTATCCATATTGGTATATGCATGTCCATCATATTTGTTTTTCAGAGGAAAAGTCCTAAAACACGCAACCTTTTCTGCAATAAAACCTTGTATTTGGTCATCTGTAGGTGGTACCATTTCTGCAACTGACAAGTCTTTTTCTGCAGAGGGCTGATTGTTGAGAAAAGGAGAGGCAAACTGCTTCTGACAGGGTGTGAAATGAGCTCCTCCAGAGTTATCTAGATTTTGTGCTTTTGTCTTTCCACAGTTTACAGCAGCTGGGGAACTTTTCCTTCGCTTTTTCTTGAAATGTCCTTCATCTGAAAAATACGTGCTAGTATTGACTTTAATGTCAGCATTAATATCCTTTGACGATAAAGACTGGATCTTCAAAAACGATGTGAAATCAGGAGGACTTCCATTCACCAAGGAATTAAGCAGTGGGCAAGACCCCTGCTGTTTGCTTTCAGGCACACCATTAGCATTAGCTGTTATGCTTTCAACTGTCCCTTGGACTACATGTTTTAGGTTTTGAAATCCTGTGCTTGCCATTAGCGACTCTGGCTCTGGTTGGGGTAGTGCCTGGAAATTTTGTTGTGACTGTTTAGTGCCTGGGTACCACTGAGTTGGACTGTAAGCCACTCCAAGTTCTTCAGGATATTGAGTCACTACCATGTTGTTTTGTATTCCATTTCCAAGGCAAACCGCTGCTCCAAGTGTAACATTGTAGTCCAGAGTTGATGTGAAAATGCAAACGTCACTTTAGTGTTGAAAGCAGGAAAAGCACCGTGTTGATGTCCAGATCACATTGCATGTGGAGCAGCCTTTCACAAGATGACTTCAGTTAAGCGTTTGTCAGGTCTAGGGAACAAATGAAAAGGAAAATCAGTGGAGGGTTTTGCATTCCATAGGACATACAGGCCACTTCCGCAATAAAAGCTTAACATGCAGTCTTTGTCTCCTACTCTGCATTTGTTTGCACTATACTCCCTTTGCTTGGGGGCAAGTTCCTGAACCTAAATTTTGGCATCAAGGTGGAAAACTTCTTGGTAATTTGGAACAAAAGAAATGCAACAGCCTATCTGCAACACAGCAAAGAACAGAATTAATGATGGAGACCATGTGTTTAGATTTAAAATGTGACGCATAACACTGTTTTGTCACGTCCTTCTTTGTGCAAATTGCAGCTCCCTCACAAAAGCTGGTAAAGAGCAATAGTAATTAACAAAGGAAAAAATAGAAAAAAGAAAGAAAGAAAAAATGGACAGTGTAACAAAACAGTTCTTACAAAAAAATACAAGTTATTGCCTTTACATTTAGAAAAATAAATATTCATATTTATCACATTACAAAATATCTGTGCAGTGTGTGCAAAAACAACTATCACAAAATACTGTCTAAAGCTGACAAGATAACAAATCCTCCTGACAATAACAGTCCACAAACTTAGCTTTTTCTGACTAAGTTGACACCATTACATTGGTAACTGTTTTTTTTTTTAAAGAAAACATACTTCTGAGATGCAAAAAAATATAAAAAGTCATTAAATAGACTGGAGAAAATTCACTTTGCAACTGATTTAATTTCTCCTTTTACACATGGGCAGTGAATTGAAAATAGCCTGTGTCCACATCATCAAGAAAAACAAAACAAGCAAATCAAAGATTTGGTAAAATTTTTGGGTCTGATCCTGCAAGAAAGGACAATACATTTTTTTCTACGGACACTAACACACAAGTTGCTTCATAGAAAGGCTATGCTCAATGTACCATGCTCATAAGACTTTCTTATGTAACAATATGGTGGAAGGATGGTGAACACTAACAGTTCTATTCAACACTCTGCTTCCATCATCTTTATAGTTCACAGGGAAGCCAAAGTGTTCCCATACAGGCTACTTAATGCAGGAGGCTTCTCAAGCTCTTCTGTTCCTCTACCCACCACAGTTTTTTTTATTTCATGTAGACTATTGACTAAATCCACTGCAACTTTTGTTGCCAAGCATTTCTGTTCATATTTCATTGTTTGAGTCAGGGGCTTTGTGCTACATAACACACATAACATTCCACCTCATCAGTATTTTATTTACATAACGGTTACCCAGTCCAAGGTTTTCCCTGCCTATCTAAGGCAAAGGCGGAATGCCTGGGTGATTTTGGCAGCCACCTTAGTTAAAAAATAGCAGAAAAGTAAAATTTCCAATTTCAATTTTTGACACAACATATAAAAACATGAGCATTTTAGTGCCTTTGCTGGATGGATGGGGAATAGCCACCTTCTACAAAATATGAAATGTCAAACGTCAAAGACGTCATTTGTCATAAGCATTGCATGCATGACACGTGATCAGTATGGGTAACACCCGTTGGTCCCCCCTGCTCCAAGGAGTCCTTATGCTGAAGTCTTACACAGACTCAATAGGCAATAAGCAATGGATGCCAGTCAAGGATATTAATTGCTTTCTATACATTATTTGAAAACGCATTGCAAAGACAAATATCATCGAGGTCACTATCACAACTACACATCCATGCAACAACTATGTCTGGCACCAGAATCTATAATGTCCACTCCCGCACCTCTACCTCTCAAGCACACAGGGACAGAGCTGGTGGGAAATTTGCACCATTCAGAGTGCGTATAGCTGCCAGTCTCGCCTAAGCATAGGTTCTCTCAAATGCATTTTTTGTTATTATCCTGATTTAGTTTTTTAGAAGTGAATTCAAAATAAAAAGTAATTAACTTTCTTCCTCTACAGCATATTTTCAGTTCATAAAAGTCAGAAACTTATTGTACTTAGGGGTGCACGATAACTATTGGGCCAATAATTATTGGGCCGATAGCAGGAAATTATGACGTCATTCCAAAAAGTCCGATATCATAACGAATAGCCCCGATAACATATATATTTTTGTCAGCACGGCAGTGCCTCTCTCCCACTGAGACCCGAATGACCTGCAGTGAATGTTGCGTTCAAGTGACGTCGGCATAATCAGAAAAACTCTTTCTCACTGGGAAAAATCAAGAATACCCCTTCATGCCAGAAAACAACTCGTTAACTCAGTCATAATTTTGGTAGTTGTTAACTTGGATTGATATTCGCAGTATTTTCCCACGTTACACATTAAAAAAAAGAAACATGAACTTAAAAAGGCCGAAAGAACGACTAGCAAACGAGGGAACAGGGGAATTTACGTTACACCTTGAATGCAGCATGCGGCACAGCGTGCTTACCAAAACAGAGAACATGGCGTTGATTCTCAGGAAACAGACTGTGGCCACCAGGAGTGTTAAGATCTGGCCCGAAGATGCCTGTTATCAGCTTCAGGACTGTTTTGAAAGAACTAATTGGGGCACTGGAAGAGCACACAGTGGCAGTCCTAGGCTACATCAAATACTGCATAGACAATGTCACAGTAAATAAGACCATATGTGTGTACCCTAATCAGAAGCCCTGGGTGACCAGCGACGTACGACACCTGCTGCGAGAGAGGAACAAGGCAGGTAACTTCAGGTCAGGCAATGGAGCACTCTACACTACTGCCAGAGCCAACCTGAGGAGAGGCATCTTAAAAGCCAAGATGGATTACACAAGGAGGATGGAGGATCACCTCAGGAGTAACAACACAAGGCAGGTTTGGCAGGACATTCAGCACATCACCAATTACAGACCTAACACCATGGCTGCATGTGGGGACCCATCATTGGCAGATGAGCTGAACCGCTTTTTTGCCCGCTTCGAAGTGCAGCCACCAGAAGCAGCTGCACTTCAACCATCACCCCACAGTGCCCCCACCTCACTTGGAGTGCCAACACCACAGCGCTTGTCAAGAAGGCCCAGCAGAGACTGTATTTCCTAAGGCTTCTTAGGAGACAACAACTGCCTGCGGATCTGCTGGTGACCTTCTATCGCGGAGCTGTGGAAAATATACTAACATACTGCATCTTTGTTTGGTTTGCCAGCTGCACAGCTGCAGACAGGAAAGCACTCCAGAGTCATTACCATGGCTCAGAGAGTCACAAACGGCCCTCTCCCCTCACTGCAAGAATTGTACAGCTCCCGCTGTCTTAAAAGAGCCAGGAACATAGTGAGGGACTCATCACATCCTGGTCACAACTTGTTTGAACTCTTACCATCAGGCAGAAGATACAGGGCTCTCAAAGCAAAAACGAACAGATTCAAGAACAGTTTTTACTCAAGAGCCATTGCTGCCATGAATGCCTAGTTAAATGTGCAATATGTATGATGTACAGGTATGACGTGTGTATGTGTGTTTTATTAGAATGTGTTATTTATTGCTGCTGTTTTTAACTCCTTTTGCACTTGGGACTGCGTCCAATTTCGTTGTGCTTGCGCACTGACAAATAAAGTCTAAACTAATCTAATCTTTGCACTCGTTATCTCTGTTGTGATACCATGTCATGCGTATAAATGAACAGGTTTTAAGTAGCATCAGGCATAACAGACATAATAGAACAGAGGACAGCCATGTTACATTATAAAACAAGCTCTCTAAAATTCAAATAAACCACTTCCAACACTTCTGTCATTTTTTTTCTGTGGCCTCTCTATTTTCCAACAAACATGGCCATTTATTTGCTTTAGTGTCAGTAGCTTAATAATTTCCATTCCAAGTTATAATAAATGTGAATTTCATTCTTAAAATGTGGCAACCATCTCCAAAACATTAACATCATGTCCGCTGTTTATCTTCAGAGAGAGCATCACACTTACCACTGTTCTCTGTTTGTTGGGCAGGAAGACCCTGACGATGGGCTTCTGAGGGGAGCGAGGGTTGGTTCGACTTGCGTCGGTGGGGGTCTGCAGAACAGCCAAGGTATTGGGGGCTGTGGGAAACGTCTGAGCCCCCCCTCCAACCCCACAACCTCCCATCTTGACTTCCAGAAGAGCTGGCATAGGAGAAGGAGAGCAGGAGAAGTCTGTGCCGTTGCCCATGGCTTCCAGCAGTTGCTGCTCCCTCTGCTGCAGGGCATCCAGTTTACTCGTGTACTCCTCATAGGCCTGACAGAGACGACACACCAGAGTACACAGACCTTGATGCCTGAAGTGATTTCACAAGATTTATTTTTCTGACTATATTCATTACAGCCTAACCTATCTTACCTCCAGATATATGGAAGGAGGATTGTGTTCTCCTCCAAACTTGTCCAGAAGAGCCTCTAAATGTTCTTGAGTCAACTTTATCATCTGTTTGATATTCCAGATCTGTGGCAAAACACACCAAACAATGTCATCACATTTATAGTTTTTGCTGAATGAACAACTAGCAGAGTGTGCAGCCCACAGATTGAATATTTTCCTTACAGTCACAGTCCCCCTTGTAAGATGTGACAAGACACTTTCTATAATCTATAGCACTATCATCAGAAGACACCATAGATTTGTCTTAAGAAAGAGTTACTCCTTCACATGAGACTTGGCATGTGACACGGCAGACCATATGTTGGACCTAGATTGAACAGAACCTTCTTGTCATGATCCCTCATGACTTTTGGATGTACATTGATGAGCAGGTAGAAGACACAAGAGACATGGGAGACTGATTGCCAACTAATGTGACGTGCACAGTGTCATGGGAGGTCGTAAGAGGGGTGGCTGAGACAGCCGGCGTGCTAATCTGCTGTCACATTTACTGCCAGACAGTCTGAACAGAGTAGCTGAGAGTCTTTTCTGGGAGACAGACATTTAACAACTTAAGGAAAAAATCAGAGATAATGTAACCAAAACTTAGAATGTAACTCACACTGAAGGATTAGAAAACATGAGGTGGGTTTGATCAGACACTGTGCTGGCCACTCCACTTTATAGTAGCAGGCCAGCACTTGAGGGTCCAAAATTGCATTTCACCACATTTCACATTGTAACACCTTAGTTTTCATGAATCTATGGACAGTGATGTTGTACAAATTCAGTCAAACTATGAACACTGCATGAAAGGCTGGTCTATTCAAAATAGGTCAATATTAATGCTGCTAATCAGTTCATTACGCTCATTTAACAAAAGAAATGGTTATTGTTCTTCATGCTAGCTAGCTAGCTAGCTAGCATTAGTAAAAACTAAACCACATCCATGAGTCCTGCCATTATCCTCCGGTCAGGACCAAGTCTACTACCCGAGACAGCCTGTACCCGGAGTCACCGAGTAATCACACATCATCATGAGCGTTTACCTTTTTACCTTTTCCAAGAAAGAAGGAAGGACGCTATTAAGGTAGTTAAACAGACTGGAGAAAAATTATTATGCCACTAAAACAGTGTAAGGCCACTATTTGACAGCCTCTTGAAATTTTAAAGTGCTGTGTTTTCTTTCCTGTTACTCAGTGTTACTCAGAGTTGACATCATAAATCAATCAAGCCACCTTAAATGTCAAAATGATGGCTGACCGTTGTGTTTGACTTTAACTTCTCTCTTGCATGACGTACACTTGAGTGATGATCGGATCTAGAAGTGCTCAAAAAAGTGAAAATGAATATCAACCAAATTGTGCAAATTGCAAATATTCGATTTCCTGGTGTGCTCCAAGAGCATTTCACCTATACTGTAAATCCAGCTAAGTCCTTTTCACTGCACAACAGGGTCCAGCTGCAGCCTTGTGGACAGTGCAAACCACATCCCCTCCAAACAGTTGCTGAGGGTTAGGGCAGAGGGCGTGGTCTGTAGTTGGTGTGATTGTAGCGAGCATGGTTTGCACTCTCTTCGCACTGCGAACGGGAGAATGGAATAGTCACACTCTCTCCAGGGAAACTTCTCCCCCTTTACCATTGTAAAAAAAATGGACTGAGGCACATCGTTTTAATTGTGGATACATTTAGGAAAAACTGTTGTTCAACAAAAAAAAACAAAACAAAAAACCCCACACTTTGTATAAAGGCAACAGCAAGCAAAGGATCTCCTTGTGACAGGGTGCCACTAGACTGTCAAGTTGCAATCACAACCACTGGGTTATCACAGCGTACTTCAGTGATAAAAGAATAGAGTCTAAAATTGCTTGAACTGTGAGTAAGATAGTTCAGTTACTAGCCTCGTGTTAGTCTATATAAATTTTGCAACTTTCCACTTAAGTATCAATTCTTGTAAGCTCCAGTCTAAATAAGAGCAAACTAAGTAACTAAGTATTTTTTTCAAATAGATCCACAGCTGTAATTTGCATGAGTTATTTGAAGGTATTAAGTCATCATTTGGAATGAAGTTTGCTTACATTAAGTCTAAATTTCTTTTCTTTCTAACTTTCATTCTTGTTGTCTTCAGATTTGAAGATTTTTTGCATCAGTTACATTGTAATTACTGCTGAATCAAAACTAGAGGTCAAACAGCCAGTTGGTCAACAAGCACTAGTGCTTCTTCCCCTTTACTGTAAAGTTTTACAATTTTTTTAGGACAGTTTTGTTCTGTTTTCCTTCTTATTATATTCACTCACTTATTTGGTAGTTATTTTCTTAAAATCTCTGAGATGTATTCATCTAATATTTGGTTTCTGATTGTGGTAACTGTTCATTTACTCTTTCAGATTCAATTTTCTTTATTTTTTTTGCATAACCATGTCCACATTCTTGCTTGGGAGATCACTGTTGTTTGAGGCTCTTGTTTTTTTATTCAAATTGTGTGATATAGCCTGTCTGTCTTTAGATAAACTCCTTTATAAAAAATGTGAAAAAAACTGAGGATCTGATTAACTGTATTAACAGATCAATTAATAACTAGGTCAATTTATGTAACTGGATTATGGGTACAGCTACAGAAAAGGTCAAGATTTGTGTAAAAGTAGATGTTTCGACAAACAACCAATCCATTCGTTTTTAAATGAATCCTTTACTAATCACGAAAATTACTTTAAGTCAAAATTATATAATGTAGCGTGTTAATTTTTTTTTTTTTTTAGGTCAAAGTTAAATTACCATTCAATTATAAATAGCAAAGATTGTCTGACTGATTAGTGTAATACAACACTAACTACAGGGAATACTTTTTAATGTAAGCTGATAAATAATCATAGTTAAAAAAATAATAATAAAATAATAATAATAATAATAATAATAATAATAATAATAACAACAAATGAATTAATCCCCTTGGGGAGATTGGGCCGCTGCATCACAGCACCCATTTAC
>JAQNCA010000018.1:1197106-1228232 GCA_029783725.1 Acanthurus tractus
ATACGCCTCTCCCTTCTTTCTCCAAACATAGGCAACATCTCTATGGCCAAAGAGCTCTAGTTTCGTCTCATCTGACCAAAGGACATGCTTCCAGTATGTATAATCTTTCTCTAGGTTGTCGTTAGCATACTTCAGTCTGGCTTGAAGGTGTCTCTTCTGCAGAAGTGGAGTTTTTCTTGGTCTCAACCTCCTGTGCAGGGCTCTAGTGATTGTCTTCTTTGAGACTACAATGCTCGACTTGGCTAAGTCATTCACTAGTGTCTTGGCAGTTGTTCTGGGGTCTTTAGACACATCTCTCACTAGTTTTCTTTCCAGAATCTTTGAAATCTTTCTCAAGTTTAAACTGATTTCTTTTGTTTTTGGCATGATACTTTCTTAAGTGACAGCTCAAACCCTTACTGAAGATTTTATACTGTGTGTAAACTGGTAGATAACCCTCAGCTTTAATTCGATTTTACAAGCTTTGAGCATTACAAAGTTAAAGCATATCATTGCACAACATTGGTTTGTATTATGGTTTAAAAAAAAAGGTCAGTTCTTAAGGGGGCTAATAATATTGACCCTGGTCATTTTTGTTTTTTCTGAAAAAATTCTGTTATTGTGTGCAAATATAAATAATTTATGCTTTCTGAAGAAAACTAGTATGTTAAGAAATGCTATGTTGAAAATTCCTTGCTCTGTTCAAAAAGCACTTGGGAAATTTTTGAAGAAAACTTTAAATTTCATAGGGGGGCTAATAATTTTGTCCTCATCTGTAGTTCCTCTGCTTGTTTTTTTTTATTGTTTTGGTAATAGTTACATCGGTTTTCTGTTTTCTGGATAGCCCAACATAACTTCTTGCCATTGGTACGAAGGTCCTATGATCCTTTGCTTTCACACTACAAATGAACTGCACAATGGTTCAGTTTGATTTGGACTTTTGGTCAGAGCAAATTTCTGCCAACAAAATACAAAGTGTTGAACAAGCAACAACTGAGTTTCACTAGCAAAACTTGAGAGCCATATAGATGTGTAGCTGTTCAGCTGGTTTAACAACAGGTCTAACTGGAGAGTCAGCCATGTTATTAAGCCCAAATCAATGACAAATTTCACAAAGAAAATGGCAGTTATTATTGGCTGCAGCCCAAAGCTCCATTATGACAAAGCTAAAATGGACAGTGAAACAGGGCTGTAGTGGCCAAATGCACAAAAAAATCTGTCACTAACCTTTTTCAAATCAAACACAGGGCTTGTTCACTTTTTCATGAGATAACCACGGCTTAACATTGGACATTTTAGCTAGCGTACGCTTTATTTGACAACTTTATTTCACTATAAACCTACCATAAAGTGTAGGTTACTTCTTGCAGCTCTTAGGTCGCAACCGCCATAATGTGATGCTCAGAGGATACTGCACTGCCATAATAAGCATTAGAAATAAGATACAGTGAACCCTTGTTTATCGCGGGGGTTACGTTCAAAAAAGAACCCGCGATAGGCTAAATCCGCGAAGGAGTCAGCTTTATTTTTTACAATTATTTTATGTTTAAAGGCTGTAAAACCCCTCACCACACGCTTAAAACACTTTTCTCAGACAGGCATTAACATATTCTCACATTTCTCTCATGTTTAAACACTCTCAGAGTTCAAATCTCAGGACACAGAACACAATGCACACTCATACACTGTAAAAAAAAGCATGCAAAATTGCACAAAAAAATCTGCGAAACAGCGAAGCTGCGAAAGGTGAACCGCGTTATAGCGAGGGTTCACTGTAATCACTTTTTTAAAAATGTATGCTAATTCTTTCCATTTCTTATTCCTCTCTTGCACCTCATTCTTAAACGTGTTATATTCTCTGAATAGATTCAACACAGCCATTGCTGTGTTTTCCCTGCCATTGTTAATCAAGTTGAAAACTCAGCTTCGTTTGTTTAAGGACTATGGCTTTGAAAACTGTGTGCTTCCCTGTGGCTACAGTTTCAGGTTTGCAGATGATTAATTGCGAAAGATGATTTAACTTGAGCTGAACCACCTGCACTGTTCTAATGCACACCTGTCAGCCAGTCAAAAAAAGTATTCACCTAGACCAGGACAAAATAATATGCCTGTACACCAACTGCCAACTGTAGGCCAAATCATCTTTATAGTTTGATAAACTAAAAAGGGTGAATACTGGTAAACTGGGACAAAGGGTAAACCGGGACAATTAATCTTAATAATTGTTTTCTTGATAAGTGTATACTTTCCTTGATAAAAACCATCTCTGAACTATTCCTAAGAGTGTATGTGATCAAAGAAAATGTAAGTTCTTTGGTTAAGACAACTCCTCCAGGGGCATGGCACACCATATTCAACACCCAGTGCAGTGAATCAAGACGATATGTCAAATGACATAGCATTCTGAGATAAGTAATGTTAAGGTTATTTAAAAAAGAAAAAAAAAACAACAACTGATGGCTAGTTTGTTGTTGTATATTTTGTTAGAGGCTGTAATAAAGAATCACTTTTTTTTTTTTTCAAATCACGTTAGTGATTTTTAATTAACCATGGTGGTGGCGCGTTTAGACACAACGGCCCAGTGCTCTTCTTCAGTGAGCAGCTACACAGTGAAAAAGACTTAAACCCGAACTGAACTTATCAGCCTGAATCAACACTGGACCAGCTGGACCAGCTGGACCCCCCCCCCCAGAAGGGCTTGACTTATTCCCGGAGATGATACACTGGCACTGTGAAAGAAACATGGCAAATTTTTCACCAACGTCTGCTCCCTTGATAACAAGATGGACGAGATCAAACTATGGGACGTTAACAACCGCACAGACAGCTGTAGCATGGTGATAACAGAGACCTGGCTGCATGAAAGCATCCCAGATCCAGCTGTGGAGCTGGCAGGATGTACAATCTTCCAGGCAGACCACACATTGGACACCGATAAGAGGAGAGAAGGGGATGTGTGCGTCTATATCAATAACAGCTGGTGCTCGGAAAATGCTGTTATAGAGAAACACTGCTGTCCAGACCTGGAGTTTTTAGGGTTGAAGTGCAGACCTTTTTATTTGCCCAGGGAAATAACCCATGTTTGTTATTGCCCTGTTTATCCACCCGCGAGCTAATGCCAATGTAGCTATGAGCAGGCTGTCTGACAGCATCACCAGGAAACAGAACAAACAACCACAGGGCTTCTTCATAGTGGCTGGAGACTTTAATCATACCAACCTAAAGACTATGCTCCCCAGATTTTACAAGAATGTTGACATTCAAACAAGGAAGGGCAGAACACTAGACCAGGTCTACATCAACATCTCTGGGATCTACAAAGCCCACTCCTCCCCTCACCTTGGACACTCAGACCATCTTTCCCTGTTCCTGACACCAGCTTACAAGCCCCTCATCTGCAGGTCTAAGCCACAGTACAAGTCAGTGCAGTGTTGGACTGAGGAGGCCACACTATCCTTGCAGGACTGTTTTGAGGAAACCATACGGGAGCTCTTTGAAGACCCAGACATTGAGCTTCACACCTCCTCTGTACTGTCATACATCAGTTTCTGCATGGATAATGTAACATCAAGGAAACATGTGAAAACATTCCCCAACCAAAAACCTTGGTTTAACGCCAATGTCAGAGCACTACTCCAGGCAAGGGATTCAGCACTGTCACTGTCAAGGGACAGGGAAGCCTACAGGAAGGCAAGAGTGGACCTGAACAGAGGCATCAAGGCTGCTAAAGCAAAGGACAGAGAGCAGATACAGGCAAACTTCAGGGAGAACAACCCCCGCTCCATGTGGAAAGGCATACAGAAGATTACTTGACTACAAACAATGCCAAAACACCCCTCCCTCATTGAAACTTCTCTCCCAGACCAGCTCAACACCTTTCTCTCCCGCTTTGAAGAGGTCAAAAGACAGGCAGAGGACACACAGCTGGCAACATCAGAGCATGATCGACCCCCGACCATCCAACAACAAGCACCAGGGAGAGTGCTGAAATCATGTGCTTATCAGCTTGCTGCAGTGTTCACTAACATTTTTAACCATTTACTGCAGCAAGCCACAGTCCCCATCTGCCTGAAAACTGCCACCATAATCCCTGTGCCCAAATCTTCTGCCATCACAGGGTTAAATGATTACCGGCCTGTGGCCCTGACGTCTGTGATAATGAAATGTATGGAGAGACTGGTGTTACAGCATGTCAAGGCCCACATCCCACCTGGCTTTGATCAACATCATTTCGCCTGCAGGTCCAACTGATCCACAGACAAAGCCATCTCATTTACTGCTCTCAGCCACATTGAAAGCCCCAATACATACATCAGGATGCTGTTTGTTGACTTCAGCTCGGCATTTAACTCAGCCCCAACTGATTAATCACCAAACTGCAGACAGTACAACTTGGAACCTCCCTCTGTCTGTGGATCAAGAACTTCCTGACTAACAGACCCCAGCATGTCAGAATGGGCACCTCCGCATCGTCCACCATCATTCTCAATACTGGTGTTCCTCAGGGCTATGTGCTGAGCCCAGTCTTGTGCACACTGTACACCAGACCTTGGTGATAAATCCAAAATTTATCATTACCGAAATTTACTACGATAACCGCCGTAATTTTGCCCATGTCAGTAAATTTGGTGTTTTAATAAAAAAAAAAGAAAAGAAAAGAAAAGTCTTTTTTGTCTGTTTTGACTGTGCGTGCTGGTAGGCTATGTGGGCTATGTTCATTCCCCTTTAAGATGAGGTACAGCTTGTGTAGTCACTTGACTCCACCCATCTAGTCTGAACAAGAAGGGAAACAGACGATGAGGAAATGGCTGATGGTTCAAATCAAGAAGTGGCTGACACAGCCGTAGACGAGTAACGTCAGTCGAAGTTGATCTTGTTGTGCTTATTCTGAAAAGAAATTAGACATATGTCGTTTGGAAATATTTTGGGTTTCACAAAGATGATGTTGAGCAAAAGAACACGAAATGCAAAGTGGGTCTGAAAACTGTCGTAACCACCCAAAGCAATACTTCCAACCTCTACCACCACCTACAGCACAACCATACTGCTGAGTTCGAAGATGTGTGAAAAGCGAGAAGCAAGAAGCAAGGTTCGAGAAGTGCCACCCCCAGACAGCAGCCCATAACGGAGGATACAAGAGAACGTCTAAGAGGTGAATAGAAATAACCAACACGATAGCCTACTGAGGATATGGCTCCCATAGCAACAGTAGAGCGCACAGGGTTTAAACACCTCATGAAAGTAGCCAACAAGAGGTACAACATACCATCGCGAAAATATTTTTTGCAAACCGTGCTTCCCAATATGTACAACACTGAGAGGGAGAAGGTTGCTGCCAAGCTTAGATATGTCAAGCATTTTGTAGCCACATCCGACCTGTGGTCAAGTCACACCATGGAGCCCTATATAAGCCTGACTGTGCATTACATTGACAACAAGGGGCATCTGCGCACCAGAGTGATTGAGACAGCAAATTTTCCTGATGATCACACAGGAGAGATGATAGCACAGGGCCTCAGACTGATGCTGTCTGCGTGGAACCTCAAAGAAGAGAACCTCGCCGCCATCACAACTGACAACGGTACCAAGATATACAGTGGTCGGGGATTTACTGTGCATTTATCGTTATCGAGTTAAAACTGCCCAATTTATCGTGATATTGATTTGAGGACATATCGCCCAGCCCTACTGTACACTTATCACTGTATCACTACTCGGGCTCAAACACCCTATTTGCGTATGACACAACCATTGTGGGGCTCATCGAGGAGACGAGGCACCATACAGAGAGGACGTCCAAGCACTGGCGGCCTGGTGTAGTGACAACCACCTCAACCCTTAACACTCAGGAGAAAAAAGAAGTCATAATTGACTTCTGGAAGCTGAGGACCACACTGCACTCTGGCTTAAGCATCAATGGGGAGGAAGTGGAACGGGTCACCAGCTTCAAATTTCTTGGCCTGCACATCTCGGAGGACCTGGGCTGAACTGTGAACACCACCCACATCATCAAAAAGGCCCAGCAGCTTCTCTTTTTTATGACAACACTAAGAAGGAAACAAACTCCCTCCACCTCTGTTGAAAAACTTTTACCACTGCACAATAGAGAGTGTCCTCAACTATGGATGTACAGTGTGGTACGCCAGCTGCACTGCATCTGAAAAGAAACAACTGCAGCAGATAATCAAGACGGCTCAGTGGATCATCAGCTCCCCACTTCCATGTCAAGAGGAGATCTACTCCAGCTGTCTCCTCCGATGGGCCACAAAGATCTGGAATGACCCACCTTGACCACTCTCTATTCACCTGTCTTCCCTGAGAGTCCGCACCAACAGCCTGAGGAATAGTTTCAACCTCATGGTTGTGAAGAGACTGCTGCAGGAACCATGATTGACCCCGCCCATCCTGGACACTGACATAACTGACACTGACATTTACGATTAGTCTACTTATACTATTTTTACTATTTATTCGATTTATATTACCTGATATTTTATGACTAAGGCATTGTGGCTGCTACAAGAGATGTCACCAAACGGAATTTCATGATACCCCTTAAAATGACATTAAAGCTTCCTAATCTTACATAGTCCTAGTTGGCAAATAGAGTTTTGCTTTATCAGTACAGCATGTTATTACTGGCAAACTGGAACAGCCCTTTAAATCATTCACATGGTTAAATTTAGCCCCCTATTTATGTGTCCTTTCTAGTTAGATATTTCAACTAAGATTAACTTAAATTGATTATATTGAGCTAGCTTTTATTGCTAAAGCTAGTTCTTGTTGTTTGCAAAACGGGGTAGTCTGAGTAAGAAATGTTTCTGTGTGATGTAGTATGTGAATTTGTTTCGGTAGGCCTACTTTGCTGCATAAGAGTAAATAGGGATATCGCCTACTGATAGGCTTGCTGCAAATCTGATTTGGCAGTAAAGATGTGTCACTTTTTCTGTGACATTTTTTTCTGTTTTTTATTTATTTATTCATTTCACATGAACATGACAGGTAATGACCAGGAGAGCAGAAGCACTAAGTTAAAATGAATGCCAGAATGCTTACTTGTACTGTAGTACTCACCTGATTTTTATTATTTACATTTAATAAAGAACATTCTATTGCCATTGTTTTTGGATAATAATCTAGTAAGGAAGGGAAAAGGAATAGAACGGGGGCAAAGTTAAACCAGTGAGGATAGGATGAAAGGAGTCATACTGGAGTATGGGGAGCACATGGAGGCGATGCAGGGTATGCCTAACAAACTTAAACTTTGTGGCATAATGCAAACATTTTTTTTAGATTATTTTTTGGGCATTTTTGGCCTTTGTTCGATAGGACAGAGTTGAAATGGGGAGATAGAGAGAGTGGGTGACATGCAGTAAATGGTTGGAGCCGGATTCAAACTCGTGACCGCTGCGCAGAGGAAACGTGCGCGCTACCAAGTGAGCTAAACGGCGGCCCGTCATAATGCAAACTTGAGCAGAGAGGTTCAGGAGGTTTAGAGAGGCTGTGAGGTTTGGGACAGCTTTTGCTAACTACAGGCTAAGGGTATATCTCCAAATGAAATGTGATTTAAAAAAAACACGTCTCTACAAGTTTATTGGCTATTGAAAAAAGTGATGTGCCTTATGTTCTAAAACCAGCCTCTAGGGACTTGACAAGCTGAGTTGCAAGCAACACCATTAGCCTGCTTGAGTATGCAACTCAAGCCACAACTCAACTTGCAACCATTTTGTTGCCTTGTGAACCTTTGGTGTAAACTGGCCCTGAGGATGACCTTAGATCACATGTGCTCCTGCTGGACAGCCAAATCAGCCATGTAATGAATTCCAGAGGCTCATACAGGCACTTAGGGTATATGTGGTGTTTTTCCCTTCCCATATCACCAACTGTCTGCAACATGCAGACAAGTCTCTCTTCAAGTACCGAAAACATTGCTGAAATGAGGAAGGAAGTAGCCTCATGCAGCTAACAGGAGGGAGAAAGGTCCTTAAGGTTTTTTTTTTCCTTGTTTGGGATAGCATGGAGGAGGGCAGCCACAGTCCAGACTTCCCAAGCTGACTTCAGGGGGATTGGGATGTACCCAGTAAATCCCATAGCCATGCACCAGGGATGTCAAACTCGTGCCATGGAGGGCAGAGAGGCCTCAGGCTTTCTTTCCAACCAAGCACTCCACCAGCTGATTTCACTGATTACCTCACTTTCAAGCAGAGAGCAGGGACTAATCAGTGAAATCAGCTGGTGGAGTTTTTGGTTGGAAAGAAAACCTGCAGCCTCTCGGCCCTCCATGGCTTGAGTTTGACATCCCTGCCATACACCATGTGCATGAGCCAAGTCTGACTACAAAAAGGCCACTCCAGCCTAAAGGAAGAACACTGAAGCCTGAACAGGTGGAGTTGCCAGAGATCCCGAAATTGGATTGGGGCGCAAGTGGTTGTTGGGGAGGATGCCACCATCATAATCAGTGATGAACATTTTTCATTAATTGTCTGAAAGAAATAAACAAAGCCTGCCAAGGAAAAAAAAAGTAAGATGGATGGTACAAGCTCAGATGGCCAAGACATCTGCAACATTTGCAAAGCCAGATACAAGGATGAAAGAACCCTAAGATGACAGAGAATTGGAACATGTGCATTGTTTTACAGTACTGGTTCCATGAGAATGGAAAAATGGGAATGGGAAAAATGGCCTCATTGAAGACAGTGTGGCTTCCCTTTGCTTTGGCTGTATTGAACTTTAGATTACATATTAAAGTACATTGTGCATATGACAAAAATGAAATTTGGTTAGTGTAAAATGAATTAAGCTACCTTTTATGAAGAGATGTTCTTGAAGGCTTATTAATGTTTTTGAAAGCCACATATGGTGATGGACTTACTGTGAAATTATCACACAGTTTGTGAATGAGCCAATAAAGGTGTCCCAGTTTGATAGTAGCGCCTGGATATTGCTCATTTTGGGTCATAATGTTTCAATAAGAGTCATCCATCCTGTTTATATAGTAGACCTCTTAAGCTTCTGAATAGAATCATGTTAGAGAGCAGGACATCTAGATCATATTAAAAAATGGCGCAGAAGGTAAATCATCAAAAAGTGTCCCTCTTTACTTGTATTCACCCTGTTAGTTAATGTGAGCATTCAGATACAGTTTCAAGAACAGATAAACCCACAATTCAGTGTTAATGGTAGGCTTAGCAGCAGTTTATTTCTGATCATAACGTTAGCCTAAAAATAGCCACAAATTTACATGTATGCATTCCATATATTATTATTGCTACTGTAATTACTACTTTGTCCGCTGCGACCAGCCACACTGAAATTAGACCAGCGGTGTGGCACGTATGGTCCCTGCTGGTGGGAGGTTTGTACATAGAAAATAAAGGCCCCTTCACGTGACAGGAAATTTGAATTTTGCTTACCACCAAGAAGGACACAGAGGCACACGCAGGCACAACAGAGCCAGTGAATGTTGCTAGGCAACAGCAACTATTAAACAGACCTGGTAGTCTGATCTGACTGCTGACAACTCCCCAAGCATTGCTTTTCCTTCCGAGAAAGTGGTACGTTTTTTAAGCTGTTTGACACAATTCAGTGAACTCCAACACATAAAATCAAATTTTCCTCCATGTTTGTCTAGTTTCTCTGACATACAGCGGGTCCTCATTGGTTGTATTTTGGGAAGCTCGGGGCAAACGAAGTCAAATAATCGGAACTTGTACCACAGTTGGGGGAAGTGTGAGCAATGCGTGACACAAAGGGTAGCAGTGTTGCTTAATTTGGCACATCCAGCCTCTCCACAGGGCAGTGGTTCTCAAAGTTTTTTGGGGGCGGGGGGCCTCAGGGGGGACTCAGGGGGCCGCAAAGCAATTGCAAGTGGGGAATGAATCAATCAGCTAGTACAACATGGACATGTTTTTGACGGGGCTCCCACGTAAACGCAAAGCAGAGGATGAAGCAATTTCCCGCCATGGTAAAGACTAGAAAATATTATGACACATATATTGCCTTTGGCTTCACCTGTACAACGGTGGGTCATGAGGAGAGGCCGCAGTTTGTTGTCTGTCTTAAAGTGCTAGGTTGTGGCAGCTTGAAACCAAACAAGCTAAGACGCCACTTGGAGACAAAACATCCAGAGCACATAGACAAGCTAGCTGAGTTTTTCAGACAAAAATTCTGTGCACCACAGTCTCTCTTTACAACAGCTGCATTAATGCTGGCAAATGCTCAACTCGCCTCATATAAAGTTGCCTACTGAGTGGCACAGTGCAAAAATACAACACAATAGTGGAGGAATACTTCCCTGTGCTATGGACATGGTTTCAACTGTGTTCAATGACTCTGCAGCCAGCAAACTAAGGGCTATTCCTCTGTACAACAACACCGTATGCAGGTGCATTTATGACATGCCAATTTTTATTTTTTTCAAAAAAGTTGAGGTGCAAACTGCAATGGAGTCTGAAAACAAAATATGTGTATATACCAAAGGGGGGCCCAGCAGAGAAAGTTTGGGGATCACTGCCATAAAAAGACTGGAAAAGACTGTAGTAGATGACTTCTATCTGTGTGGAGTTGCTTTCTTTGTGTAAGATGAAATCTATGCAAAATCTTTATACGTGAGGGGTCGGAGATGTACTGAGAGAGATTCATATTGGCACAGAATCTTATCTCAGGCAAACCGTTGATAATTATCAACGCTGGACTTCTTTGTAATAAACTTGTTTTTATGCAATCGAGCTGGTGTCAGCGGAGATTCCTTTATCATCTATACAGTACGGAAGCGTATTGCATTCACTTCACTTGCATTCAAAAAAAGCTCTGTTTTTTGGGGTAATTATTTCTGATTTCGGGGTAATTATTTTTTTTCCCCTGTTTTTTGGAGCAATTTAATTTTTCTGTTTTACTGAGTAATATTTTTTCTGTTTTTCTGACAAATTTTTCCCCCTGTTTTTCTGTCTAACTTTTTTCTGTTTTTCGTGGTAATTTTTTCAGCCCTGTTTTTCTGTTTTTTTCTTTTGAATTATCGTGATATTTCGAAATCCCGCGAGAAACCTGCTCGAGACTCCCGGTGGAGCTATGGTAATTCATAGTGCCCCGCACATGCCCCATCTTCAACTTTCTACCATACCCGGTCAACACAGGGTATGGTAGGTCTTGTTGTTGTTTTAGACTCTATCCTTCTATTGTAAGCCTTGTTCAATGTAGCAGCCAAGAATAGACGAACATGGAAAAAAATCACTCAGAAAATCAGAAAAAAATTACCCCGAAAAAACAACCATAAAAATAAATTACTCTGGAAAACAGACAAAATAAATTACTCTGAAAAACAAAGTAAAGAAGAAATTACTCAGAAAAATGGAAATAATTACCCCAAAAAACAAACCCTTCAAAAAAATTACCCAGAAAAACAGAAATAATTACCTCGAAAACTTTTTTCTCCCCAAGTGAATGCAATACGCTTCCGTAATACAGCATTGCTACTTAACAAAATGAATCAGACCCCGATCTGTGACTGGTTGCTGTGCAGCGACATCACTGTGAATTTGCACAAAGTTAAACTCAGCTCAACTCCGAACCCTCGCCCCACCGCTGGCATCGCGCTGCTGACTGAAGGAGCTCATTGTCGCCAGCTCCCGTTGAAACTGAATCACCGCCGGTTGCTCTAGTCGCCCGTGAGGCTTTCAGTATGAGCCCACGGTTTTACCGTCCTTTTCAGATTTAGCTGCGAGCCAAAGTTGGCAGTGCGAGATTTTATCTGCTAAGTAAAAGTTTCTCAAACATAACCTTTTACACTGTACATACAAAAGCCCCTGTCGTCGGCAGAGACGTCCCAAGGAACTTCTCTGGTGCTCTCCAGCACATTTTCTATCCTCCCCAGCGCGACGGGACGCCATTACTCTCGAGAAATGGTTAGTGTTACATATTGTGTACTCCTTTAACGTTATAAACGGAGACAACAATGCATTTGGGGATGCGCAGATCGGACGCCATTCGCAGGAAACGAAACAGAAACTGCGTCACACGCGTTCCTATGCAGAGAGGCTTTCTTGGCGTGTTTTACTGTTTAGCTTCACATTTTCAACTAATTTTAAACGAGAAATGCATTGAAAATACAAAAATCGAAACGTTCACTTACGCTTAGTTTTACTTACCATGTCGAATTTTGCTGTACATAGCGCATTTTAATGCCACTAGAGGTCCCTTAAAACCGTTGCAAGTAAAAAAGTTCTCTTATGTTTTTCCATCAGCGAATTTTCTCCACTTTAAACTTCAGTTCGGGTGATTCAAACCCTCGGCTGACAGATACGCCACGGTTATAATCCGCAAAGAGCCTACGTGTCGGGAAAAAAGCCGGGATAGTGCCAGCAAAAATTTAGTCCTGGGAAAATCTCTACTGCCTCCGACCTTAGCAGGAGCATGTAACACAGTTAGTGTGATTGGCCCCTGCTTATATGAACTACAAGGTGAGCTCTGATTGGTAGGTGTTATTGAAAGGGTGTGTATCATTGAATGACCAATAAAAAGGCTTTGAACATCTCTTGCAAAATTTGTAAGCGATATTTCTTAGTCGTGCTTTTTTGAAATGAAGCTGTCTGATTTTTAAAGCCAAGGGACACGAAGCACTTTGATGCCATTAGGAAAGATCAAATTATGAATGAAATAGGCTATTTACTCTTACGAGATTTTGCGAGGGTCATCATCGTCTGAATGCGTTTAGATCTAAGATCATCATTCAATGAGATAGATAAAAAATAGAATACTAACGTTTAAGTGTAATATTTGTTCAGACTTAAATAAAGTTCTATCCGTCGTTTAACAAAGGCATTGTCTGTAAAAGAACAATCAAGAACAAGCAAAGAACAAAGTAACCCGAAGAAACCTTAGTTAACCTGCTTTATTCCCAGACTGACTTAAGTGAAAAATTTAAGTAACCCAAAGTAACTGTCATGATGGTCTTTGACTGGCAGTGGCACTAGTAAAAAGGGAGCAAGAGTGGTAGTGCAGGAGGGCATTATACGACTGTGGTGATTTCTGGGCATAACCATCTCTGAATTTTACTTAAGGTCATGCAAGTGTCATGTTGGGACAGGCTGCATAATCTTCTCTGTACATGATATTGGTTGGGTGTTCTGTCTCCATACTGATCAATAATAACATTGTTCAGTTCATAAGATCTGTGTTTTGACAGGATGCTTTTTCTCAAGTTTGGTCTCAGAAAATTCAAGAATTGAGAATTCTGCTTGTTATAGCAGGGAGAAAGGACAAAAAATAAATTCAAGACAATAGATTTTTTTACTTATCTGTCAAAGACTGCCAGAGACAGCTTCATATGTGTAGGGCTATAAATGCCAGTTGAACTCTCATAATAGAATGTCTTACAAAGCACTTGCGCAAGAGTTTCATTTGTCAGAGCTGGCTCTTGTAATGAGGCTGCCACAGCAAGGAGGTCTGGACCTGGGCTAGAGAGACAATCTGGATCCTAACCGTTACTTTGCCTAAAATGTTGTGGAGAATAAGTATCTAATCAAATACATTCGGTATGATCAATAACAATAAATAAATAAGAGATCAGTGATAATCAATAACAAATCAAAAGGATGGAAAAGAAATATTCCTTATGGAGTTGATTTACTTATTATATATTCAAGATTTTGATTGCGATTCATTTATCATTTATTCACTGATTGAAGTGTGTTTCATATAGGACTTTTATATATTCAAGAGTTTGATGGTGATTCATTTATCATTTATTCAATGATTGAAGTGTGTTTCATATATGACCTTTACCCTACTAAACTTTTGTGCAGATGCTGTGAAGAAAACATGTAACTGACAAAATGTGAAGATATACGGAAAAAGGAGATGTGAAAGCGTCATGTGTCCTGAGAGACATCCTGTTGACAGTTGATAGAGAGGTTAGACAGATAATAGGGAACTGCTAGTTGGGAAAGTGCTGATATGTAAGTTTTAACACACAACCTATTGTATTTAGGGGACACTGGGGAGGGGAAAAACACTCCAAAGGGGAGGAACCGAAAAGATAAGAAAATAACTATACAAACTAAACAAAATAAATAATAAATAGTGAAAAACAACTCCTTTTACGGACAAGATAACCCTAGACAGCCAATTAGAAACGAGCCAGAATGTAAGGAAGAAGCTTAATGCATATACTCAGGAGACTCGGCGGATGACACTCAGAACACAGGGCGTTGAGCTCCAATACAGATCTCTGTATATGTGTTCTCCCAAGATCTTGGAAAATAAATTGACATCTTTTCACATCTAAAGAACTCTCTCAGACTTTGTTATTTGCACTCACATCAACCAACTCATGGCAGTCAGTTTGACTTCAACAATGTCCGAAGCATCTTCTCTTTATCAGTTGCTAGTGTCTCAAATAAACCTTAATCATTGGACATGATCAAAATTTGCTGCAATTAAGTTCAATGTGTTCGGCATGCAATACTAAAAATGATTACAAGGTAGTCCCGGACCAAAACTGGTGCTGAATCTCTGTGGCTCTTTCTTATATACCATAAGACTCCTCCTGTTGGGAGGGGCATCGTGCCAGAGTAAAAACTGAAACTCAACAAACTGTATCAGTATCATGCCCAGACATGATCTTGATTTGTACTGCTCAGGGCTTTCCAGCCTCTCCCCAGGAAATCAATAAGATTTATTCTGGATCTATCCACTGACTTATTTCTAGCACCTTGAATCTTGCAAAACTGATGATCATAATAAGTTTTATTGGAAGATAGATTTTGTGTAGTGTTGTGACAAAGTTCAGGGTCTTTACTGGCCCAGATTTGCTTTTCTTATCCAACACTATGATGCATTGTACCTTTGATTGTATTATTTGATAACATTTTTTAAAACCTCCTCCTCTGTCTCTTTTCTAACATCCAGGCTATGCCTTCTGGGGTTAAGATATAGAAATTTTTTAAAGAGAAACAGTCATTTACTAAGGTATCTAGAAAAGTTAAGTTGGGTGAAGTGATTGCTATGACTTTGTCAGCTGAAAATCTTGATTGATTAATTTGAAATAAACAGTTATCTCTTGAAAGGCCTGCTGTTATTTCTCACCAGGAAATGTGTTTCTCTTTATGGGGTTTTTACACGTTCCAAAATATCTCAGTGTGGATAGACTGTGTTTAAATGAGTTGACTTGCACAGCCATGGCAGCATTAGCATATCAGAATTTTCCAACACACATTGGAATATTGAGGAGGACATTTAGTACAAACACTCAATGAATATTTAGTGTTTGCTGAGATACACCCGCCTCTGCCTGAAGAAAGCCAGTTGACAAACTGGATTACTTTCTCTCATCAGGCTGCTGGACAGGATGACTACTTACTGTCAGATTATGGTAGGTCAACCTGTTAACATTTAAAACAGTTCTAAACCAGGCCATGCCAACCAAAGCTCTAAACCGCCAGTTATAACCATTAACAAACGTTTGTTAATAAATGTTTGCTGTCATGACTTACAGAGCTGATAGATCAAATTGTGAAGAATAACATAGCCTGAGAATGGAAGTTGCCAGCTCCCCATCCAGAGCAGTGCTCTTCCAAACTTTGAAAATCCCAAGGCCAAGAAGTCCAAGGAGTCGGACGGCAGGTCGACGGTCAAAAAAAAAGAAAAATATCCAAAGAGAGTACCCACAACCAGCCATCCTCCACCAAGGTCTCAGTGAGCCATGTCCAGGGAAAAAAGCAATCCGTTGCTCCAAGCAAGGCTGAAACAGAGGACCCTCAGAAAAAGAAAAGAAAAATCCTTGCATCGCAGTAGAATCAGATCCAGTAAGCAAAGTTCTCATCCTAAACTCTCTCTCCCTCTCTCAACAGTCTGTCAAACTGTGAGACATTCAGATGTTTAGTTTTTATACTGAGCTTTTTCTGTGTGTATTTCTCTTCTGTGCAAAGTGTTTTAGCTCTGTACCTAAAAATCTGTGATGCGCGCATCAAAACATTCTCTCGGCTAATTCAGCAACAATCTTGCATTCATGTATAGCTTTTATACTGAGCTTTTTCAGTATATATTAATTTCACGGTCCAGTGTTTAGTGTTTTAGCTCTGAACCTAAAAAACTGTGATACATGCATCAGATGACTGTCAGGCTGTCCATGTTTTGAATCTGGCCCTATTTAGATAAACTATTTACATCTTTCTCCTGTTGTATCTTAAGTTGCGATCTATTACAGTAAAGTACAGCATCAATCAGACATCCCGGGTTGCCTGAAAGAAGACTCTGAGCCAGAATGAGTCTCCTCCCGTACATCTCAAACACCTCACTTATATAGCACTTACATAGTTCTCATCTTACACAAAGAAGGCCATTTGGCTTACTGACCGAAATAATTAGCCACTGACCACTATTTGAACCATGCCTTAAAAGGTCTTAGGTCAAGAAGTGACCCCATTGTTACCCACTTACCGACCCTTTAGGTTAAAACAGGTGTCCAAACATACCAAACCAAATAAGGTTAGAGTGTAAGATACTACACTCCACCCTCATCCCCATAGCACGAAAGAAATTCACTCACACAGGCACGCGTATGAATACCAGTGCAATCTCTTTTCTTTTTTTCTGTATAGATCCGGACACCCAACCAAACCGTACTACCAGGCTTCCTAGCCCCCAGCTCCAGCATCAGCCTGAAACACCACCCAGGAGCAATATCATCATTCTCAGCAGCCTGGTTTGGGAATTGCTCACTACCAGGGGCAAGATCTATAGATTTATCAGGAAATGTATGACAAATTTTTCAAAAGGGGGGGGGGGGTGAGCCAGTAACCAGTGCATGATGTGACACTGTAACACATAAAGTAGTTAAAAAAGAAAACAAAGCTGTGTTGTGTAGTTTTAACAGAAATAGTACAAATTGTTTGAACCCTCGTCAATATGGATGACGAGGGTTCAAACAATTTGTTTGTCTCCTCCTCTTCTCGCTTCTCTTCCTCTCCTGTTCCTCTGCTCTGCACCGTCACCACCTTTTTAAAAAAATATTTATTGAGTAACTCTCCAAGGCCTCTATTTTCTTCTTCGCTTTTGTTTTCTTTTCTGAGCACCAGACTTGTGCTGACCGGACATTTTGAGCGTTCTGAACTTCAATGCGCTGGGTTTCGGTGACCAGAGTGAGGGTCATTTTCCCCAATTCTTCAGCTCAAAGAAGCGCCCTCATCCTATCAATAGATTGCATAAGCCCCAGCAAGCAGAAAGAGTTTCTCAGCTGGTACAAGGAAGTCCCTCAAGGTGCCTTCAACTTTGAGCAGGAAGCTCGTCGTTACTGCAGTAACAATGTAAATATTATCCGCAAGGGGTGTCTGAAATTCAGACAGGGGTTTCTCAACAAAACAAACGTGGACCCTTTCAGCTGCATCAACATTGCCTCGGCCTGCATGAAAGTTTTGTCACCAATTTCCTGACTCCTGGTACCATAGCTATCCCCTCCCCCAATGAATACAAATGTTAGTGCAAAAGATACTTGAACATCTCTATCTAGTTTTTAGAGTGGGAAGCACGTTTCCAAAACATTTTTATCCAACGTGCCTTAAACACTAGAGAAAAAAAGATAGAAAAATAGTTTGTCGTCGGCGACGTCGAACTTCAGAGTGTAAAATATGTCTGGGAGTTTCAAGGGTGCTTCTATCACGGTTGTCCTTCGTGTTTTCAACCACTGAACCTCAACCTTCAACAGGCACGAAGAGAAGTTGGGATGTTAAGGGTCACTTACGGCCTTTAAAAACGGACCCGCATGTGAGGGAATTTATCTGGAGCTTTGGAGCTCCTGAACTGATATCTCAGCGTCGTGCCCTGTTCGGGGGCAGGACCAGCGTGTTCAGGTTAAGGTACACAGCCAGGCTGAAGGAAACTGTGCATTACGTAGACGTCATCTCCTTTTATCCGTACGTCAATTGCAACTTTCCTTACCCTCTAGGCTACCCTACCATCATCTACAGAGACTTTGATGACCCACGGAAGTACTTTGGCTTCATAAAGGCTGTGGTCCATTTTCCCTCTTTTACCTCACAAAACTTCTTGCTGGAAATCAGTGTTTACTCAATGCTGCACCAGCACTGAAATCAATCATCAGGATGGTCCCTGCTGCCAGAATGCTTAGTACCTGTGTTAGTACTGGGATAGTGCAGTTCTATCTGCTTGGTCTGCATGATAATGGATCTAGCCAAGCTTATAGATCCATGACCACGGCACTAGTAAATCTAAGTCGGTGTCTTAGTCACTTATCATCATGGGCCAAACCCCCTAACCTTTCCTGTTAGAAAGTTCTTTTCAAAGAGTGCTACTTCACAGTGCACAGTTATCACTGAGTAAATATATTATCACAGCCAATAACACATTGTGACACACTCTGAAAAATCCATTAGTGTCAATCAAGGGTATCCCCCACCTGTAGATATTGATTCAAAAACAAAGTTTGACAGGCAAACACAATTTTTTCATGTGAACTTTTCCTTCAGGATTCATGATGAGAATATGGAATGAAACCATTTTTACAAGAGCTATCACTGGCTTCATTCCAAAACTTTGGATGTTTATAGAATTCATACATGCATGTGGTGAAGATGTGGCGTCTGAGTTGACTGAAGAAGACTGGCTGAGTTAGGATCTGATTCCAGCACAAACGATTTGTAGTCTTCATTAAAAACACTTTGGTCTTGTATTCTGTAGATGCATTGTGACATGAAACAATAGAATAAACCAGCTGGTTGAAACTTAAATCAGACATCTCTTATAATACTCCCAGAACAGTTCTTCATCACAAAGCGTCCAAGAATTTAACCTTTAGGATTAATGTTTTGGATCAATGACTGATTGTACCCCTCCCCTATCTCTGCAAATTTCACAAATTTTCTCATTGAGATAATTAAAGTATAAGAAATACATTTGTAACATCAAAATAAGAAAAAATCATTTACGACAGCAGAGTTTGTGCTGTCTGCAGTTGGGTCTGTGCACCTGACAGCACGGCTATGTGATCGTCTGCAGTGATAAAAGCACTGTATTTGAAGATATTACTGAATAGTATTAAAACTCTGCTCTGTATTTTTATTATTGTTATATGAAGTAAACTTTACACAACCCAGATGAAGATAATTTCATTATGTTTATATTATATTATATTATGTTTCTATAAACCATTGTTGTGGTACTTTTGTGTGCATTCTTATGTTAAATAACATATTTATGCATTCTGTGCATTTTTCATATATACTCTTGTGTATATTTATGCTCGATTCTTCAGATACACACTTCATGAAAAAAATAAAGATAAAGGAAATCGGAAATATAATGGAACCAAGAGGAAGCCAAGAAGGAATCCACCAACATATTTAGTTGAATCAATCTCTGTCAGTCACTACGGAGATATTTACCAGTGGTAGGCACTTTAGAGGAATACCTCTTCAGCTCTCCAGTGGTGGGAAATATTAATGTCAGACAGCACTGATTTAAAAAGATGTATTGAATTTGATTTGAGGTTTAAGTCGGCTCATATTTTTTACATTAACAATGTGTTAATGGAAAAGGTGGGCTCTGTGACAGGAGCACAAATAACACTGCTGGTCTGATTGTCTCTTATAAAGGGGATCTATAAGAAACATGTAATATGGGAGAGGCATCATTACGATAGGATTACTGATTCCTCTCATATTTACTCTGTAATCTGACTTCAGTTCACTTCTTTACTGCCCTCATCATCAATTCCCATTTCTAAAATGTTTGTAGGGATGGGTCAGAGTTTACTCACATCCTGCCATGAGGCTTGCTATTATAGATCACAACTTTTGCATGTGAAGAGATGCTCTGTTTTGGGCATACACAGCAAGCATACTTGAGTTTCATACCACCAAAGATTATTTCCCCCACAATCATTAATGATACAATTTCAGTTTATCCAAAAATGTTTTATTGCCTCTCTTTTGTACAGTAGTGTTTTGGTTGAACTCTCTAAGTCCTTAAAACTAGCAGTTCTGAGAGCAGCTTGCTAATCATTTTACTGAAATTAAAAAGAGGCATTGTGTTTATCAGGAACTAAGCTTTATATATGTTTCATAAGCTCTTAAAGTCGGTTGAAGGACATCTTCCAGATGGTGTGTGAAAGAAGAAGGAAAAGTACAGACAAAATACCAAGCGGAGGTCTCTCTTGATAAAAAAAAAACAAAACAAACAAAACAGAATCCCAAATGCTTTCCGGTGCTGTTGAGTTGATCACACAATCTGCTTGACTGGGCACTGCTCAGGCTGATCCAGGAACAGTGTCTGAAACATGTGATTGTAGAAGTCGGGATGGTAGAGGCAGGCACGGGCACAGTCTGGGCTGAAGTTTAACTCCAGGATCTGAGGCTGCATGAACCGCTCACCTGTCCAGGGATCAGAATTCAAAATAATTAGATAAACAATTCATGATTTTGATGACTACACAGAACAGAAGAAAATGTTCCAAAAGGTGTTAGTTTTCTTTTCACTGACCTAAAGAAATGTATAATCAAATAAATAGTAAAACACATGACATTATATCTAGATTTAATAAAAAAAATGTTTGTTCATGGCTAATTGTTTAGCACGACTACTTCAAACATTGATAGGTCAGGGAGCAGACATGTACAAGAGTGGTGGGTTCAAGCTTTATTCTGAAGCTCTCTCTTCTATTCTTCATAAAATTACCACTTATTAGCACAGATAAGCTTTCACTCCCTCTCAGTACCTTCCCATTGCCATCTTTAGTGCTGTTCCATTACTCTGTAAAATTTAATACATTTGTGAGAGCCATACTCTAAGGCCTGAGGGAGTCAATCAACACCAATGTACACCACAGCCAGAATGCATAGCAATTTTTGCTTCATTTTCTGTGTGAGATGCACTGACAACAGCATGGAGGGGCAGACAATTTGCAATTGTATCGAAATAGAGAGTCTTGCAAAATTTGTTTGTGTATGATACTTGAAATTCCTGTGTGTTGGTACTTGCACCTCCAAACAGCTGTAGAACAGTAGAATTCCTCATGAGTTGCACATCTGTAAACCTGATCTTCAAGCAGCCACTTGCATGATTTATGGTCTTAAGTGGTGCATAATCTATCACTAGAATTATACAATTATATGTTAATCATTTGTGGCATTTCACATTATGTATCCATTTCATATTATACCTAATAATGTAATCACGAGTTCCGGTACATCTGCACTCTGTGTTATTATGTTTGCTTCTGATTAACTGTTGCTTTGTCACGATAAGAGGTCACACAGAGATGGGTGTAACAGACAATAAAGATATAAAGATAATTGTCGGCTCCAAGGATCCTCATTTCAATCCTCATCAATAAGTGAGAAATCTTCCACAACATTACGCATCACCAAGGGCTGAGGGAAAGTCAGTGAGGGCATGCTACTGGAAGAATGACACATGGCTAATAGCTGTGACTACAAAGGATGTGTTAAGGCAAAGTACTGGGTGTAGGTCACCTGTAAATGTTGGATAGAGTGGGTGTGAGTCCACTCATGACTGAGACTGACCTTTTGAAAATGATTCCTAATCACATCGCCTCAAACTTTTATAAGCTGAAACCTTTTGAGAGATGTGAGGTCAAGTTCTGGTAGTTTAAGCAGAGGTCCAGTCCTGTAGGACTTTAAGTGTAAGAGTGGTAAATGTTTCTCAACTCCTCTCATGAATCAAGTATAAAACAAAAACTCACCATTTTGTCTTGTGCTCCACTTAAGCATGAGGTCTACAGCATAGATTGCCCGGGATGATGGGTATGGACATATACCGTAAGGAGCTGGGCGAGAAGAAGCTGCCTGGAAGAGCTCCTTGAATGCTTTAAACAGCTCTGCCTGCAAGAGGAGGCAAAAAGATAAAAGGGAAGCCAAATGATCACAGGAGAAAAGGACATGATAAAAATTAAGACTGAAATAACAAAATGCTGTAGATGAGCCCTTAGGCTTGGTTCAGACTGCAGGCCAATCGGATTGATTTCTCAAAAAAAAAAAAAAAAAACAAACAAAAAAACCCCAGAAAACTGTTCAGATAGATTTCTGTTCTGTTATTTACAAGTGATCAGACTGGATTGTCTGTTCAGACATAGCAGCCTGTCTTCATGGGTTTCAGTTGTAACAACATAGGTGTCAGGAACTATGTATGCTGCTGATTATGCCTTCCAAAACAGGAGAAAAATTCCAGCTTTTCCTGCACAAAGATCTTTTCCTAATGTGGAAAATGTTTTCAGTGTCTTTTCTCAGACTCCTGCTCTAAGTTTTCCTTCACACTGCTCGGCCAGTTGCAGCTAGTTGCTTAGCCACTCTGAAGCAGTCTGTCACTTTCAATTTATCACGTCCTCATGTATCACTCTGTAAGATCTGACTGGCCAGAGAATCAGAGCTGAGATGCATCTGGAGAAATTCTGATTGAAACTGCATTTCAAAACATCTGCAAATTTGACTAAGATCTGATTTGCAAAATTGCATTTAATCCTTTTTTTCTTTCCAGACAAAAAAAGATCAGGAAAAATGGATTAGGGCTGGCAGTCTTTATGCATTGTACACTGTGGTTTACATTGTGGGTTAGGCTCAAAACACACCAGATTATTATCAATCAGATTTCAAAAAAACTTCTCATTCATCTACAGAGTTCTAATGTGTGGGTTAGGGTCTGGGGGTAGAGCCAATAGAACACCTGTTTGTAACTTGAGTTAAAAGGCAAATTTTACTTTAACAACAAAATACAACATGTTGCTGTGGTCAAACTATAAATTCTAGATCCTTGTGCAAGAGGTTCCTTGAAAATTTTGTCAAAAAGAAGTACAAGATTGCACTTACTTCGACCTCCTTCCATGGATACAGTGGGTACTGCTCCTCAAACATTGGGATGAACTCATCATAGTGGACCTAGAGCCAGAGATTATTATTTAATAACAGGCTTTAAAAACCACATCTAACTGATCCGGTAATGATGCAGTGATAAAGACTGCTTTTACAAATACATAGTTTTGAAATTAGCTTTTTGTTGAAAAAAATAAATTAATAAATTTAGAATTACCTGCTTAAGCACCACACCCTCTGCATAGTTCATGACAGTGAAGTGCTTTTGGTAATCATCGAAGTGGTCCAAGGAAAAAGGTCTACAGAAGAAACAGAGATCAGGTTCAGGCACCACAAACAGTAAACTCTAAATAATATACAATAAGTTACAATTATGATGTCAAAAACAACATGAGGAAATGCCAGGTCATTTATACTTTATAATTTATTTTTGAAATCTGCTTTGCTTTAGTCACAGTAGCAGCACAGGTCTTGAGATGATATGTAATTTTCATGCCAAGAGTGCATGTTGTGCGAGAAGCATGTGTACTTGTACCGCTCTGTGCGCCCATGGGTGTGTTGATCTTAAAATGAGGTGTGGTCTGGTGCACTGATGGCTCACTAATATCTTATCTGAGGCATATAAAAGTTTGTTTTATAGCATATATAAAGAAGAAGATATGCTGACGTACAGGGCCACAACGCTCAATACTCTCCACACTCTGCATTTTAAACACACACAGTCAATAAAAACAGCCCACTTTTACCTCTTACGTTAATTATTTCCACACTTAAATTGCAACACACTGGGTCCTGATGCAACTGGCTTTTAAAGGAAATGGCAACTTGCACTCTGATTGGTTTAACCAAAACACACCTATGACTAAACAAGTGTCTCAATAAAACCCCTGACACTGTGTGCCTTACTTTACCCCCAGATTATCCACCATTAAACTTGCATAACTAACCTGGACCGGCCCTAAGTCACTTGTGCCATTCAGCTTACATCACATATTACAGATAATTAAAATAGGGCCCCTGCTCATATGGTTGAGATTATTCAGCCAAGGTCAGTCAGCAAGCATGTCAGCTGTATGAATGAACAACAGGTCAAGTGCTTCTTCTGTGTTAAATGAATCACAATATCTGTTTCATAAATTTTTACATTTGATCAACTTGGTATGTGGCTGTCAATCCCAGCGGTGGCCCCTTGTTATAATGGTCTCCACAGAATACCTCGATACATAAAACCAAGTGTCTTCCAGTTCTACTTTTGATGTCAGTGTCACATAAGGTCACCGGGAGGGGTGCACCTTGTATAAGATTCAGTTTTATACAAGGTATAGTCATTCAGTTTGAATAATGCTTGTGTTGCTGAGTTAGCCCTTTTTTTATTTGCCACAAGTTGTTTTCCTTTGCTGATGTCTGTAGTTTCAGAAAGAACGAAAAACCTAACATGAGAGATTATTAATGAAAGAAATGAAAGTAATGAAACAAATATTGTACCAACCTATTAGCAAAGCGCAACCAGAAGACATTGTAGGCATAGAGACGCAGAGGCTCCACAGAGCGCAACATCAGCATGTAGCGAATATCAAACTTCACCATTCCCACCTCCTCTCTGTTGAACAGCACCGGATCTTCAAGGTACTTACACACCACCTACAAAAAAGGCACACAAAATGTACACACTTAGACAAAAATACTACGAATGAGTTAGTACTGAAATTTTCACCATGCAAATTGCAACTGTTGCTATTACAGCAAATATATACAATCACAGTCATGCAATAACACAAATGCAATGAAGCATGTTTCCTAAGATTTGCGCTGAAACACTTTTGTATGTGCACATTATGTAACTGGTTGGAGCATCACTGTTGTAAATGCGTTATTCCAGGCTTGTATCTTGGCAACTGCACCAAAAGCAACTGGTCTATAAAGATGTTTTGCCTCTTGTCCAAGAGGCTTCATCAGTTCATGTGTGTCCGACTAGATGGGCTAGTCTGAGTAGTGGAGAATCCAGGTATTTAACCTCGGCTCACCAAGGCAACTGGTCCAAAACAATTGTTAGTGCTTCAAAGTGTGGCTCAGGTAGGGCCACAGTCTGTTATTACAACAGTGGTTGGAGTAATATGAGGCCAATAGTGAACAACAGTCATTAGAATCGTTGGAGTTGTTGCAAATGGGAGATAGTTGATGTTGCACACCCCTCCCTCTGTTGAGGTGCGGTTTTTCCACTTTCACATAAATGTACTACAATGACTCCAACTCCAGCTGAAGTCTGTCTGGCCCCTCCATACTTGCTGGGGTCAAAAGTCCCTTACACCAAAAGATGAGCATACAATTCAGGCAACAGGGTTGTTTGTTGAATGGTCCAACAGTCTCTGAAACTCCGTCCTCATACAACCTTTTCAACATCTGAATTGGGAGCATCCAACAGTTAAGGTTACATTCTGATTTGCAAAAAAAAACTTTTGCAAACTCTGTTCAAGCTCCAAAACAATTTGTTCACATGGCAAAAGGTATGTTTTCATATGCTTCCCCAAGGCAATATTATTAGAAAGCAGTCAGTTAACTTTCACTGTTATGCAGATGATAGCCAATTATATCTATCAATTAAGCCAGAGGAAACAAATCAATTAGCTAAACTTCAAGCTTGTCTTAAGGATGTTAAGAACTGGATGACCTGTAATTTTCTATTACTAAACTCAGATAAGACCGAAGTTATAGTACTTGACCCTAAACAACATTGGATCAGACTATCCCATAATATAGCTACTCTAGAGGATTTTACTTTAGCCTCCAGTACCACCATAAGAAATCTGGGGGCTATTTTTGATCAGGATATGTCCTTTAACTTTAATATTAAACAAATCTCAAGGACTGGCTTCTTTCATCTCAAAGTAACATAGCAAAAATCAGGCATATCCTAAAAGATGCAGAAAAATTTGTCCATGCATTTGTTACCTCCAGACTGGACTACTGCAACTCCTTACTATCGAGGTGCACCATAAAGTCTTTGAAGAGTCTGCAATTAATCCAAAATTCCGCTGCACATGTACTGACTGAGCCCCTAGTTATGCTGCTAAATAGGCTTAGGCTGCTGGGGGACTCCATGATCCACTGAGCTCCTCTCTTTCATCTCTCTCCCTATATGTGGTTTTGCAAACTGAAACCTTAAAAGGGGAAGAAAGATGCATTTGTGATGATCTTCTGGTCATAATAATATAATATATATGGTCTTGAGGCTTCATGGTGGCTATTTGTGTGTCAGCACCTTTGGTGTACTTTCTCTTTGTCTTATTATGTAATCCAGGTTGTTGGTGATGTGTGTATCCAGTCCACGAGCCAAGTTCCAGGGCTTACAGATCCAGTGGTTATCCTCTCCCCTGCAACACACACCGAGACATCACAGCCAATCCCACATTGAACTATCAGGACCACTCAGCAGGAAAAGAATTTCACTTAAACTCTTGGTTTCTTAAATCTGCAGTAAAATTTAACTTGGTTAAATGCTGATTAGTTCATAAGGTTGTACAAACGCAACATTTTTTGCATGTGAAGTTACTACTCCTGTATTCACTGCTTGTAGAAGTCCTACCTTTCTTGTCTCAGTTGATAATTCTTGATGAACTGTGGCAGCTCTGTTTGGAGGTTGAAGGTTTCTGGCAGCCAATCAGGTGATTGGCCGCCTTTCGCTCTGCGTGCTACAGAAGCCAGGAGGTCTTTTACAGTAAGCAAGCTCTCACAGGGAAACTGGTTTAGCATCACATGAGGTCGCTCCTCGCTCAGCGTCCTGTCAGGGATGAAGTTATTTCTTGTATCAGTGTTCATTTTGAGTTTCAGGAAAATTTAAGACACTTAATCATATCAAAACATTTAATTTGCTTTCCAGGGGTGTGGGCTTGAATGTGTGTGAAAAATTTGAGCTTGGCTTAAACCATAGACTTGTGTGTGAATCTTCTCAACATTATCGATTAAAAGGATAACTCTCCAAGTGGAGAGGATATGTCTACATAAAACTGTCTAATATAATAATATTAGAAAATATTAGAAATAATATTAATTAAATAATATTAAAAAGTTGACTTGTGTAAAAAAAAGTTTAGGCTATTGCATTTAAATATAATTTTTGTAGAGATTTTCTTCTGATTTTAAGATAAATAAATAACATAAAATTTAACACGTCAATTTCTACTTCTACATTCACTCTGTAGTTACTGATATCATCCCCTGAGATAAAATGATCGTGGTCTAACTTGATGCTTAATTTGATCATGTTGGCTAAAGTTAGAGAGTGAGAGAAACATCTTGACATTTTACATGTTGATTTGGTACAAAGGTTTTTCTAGTAGCTAATAATGAATAAATTGCTTCATAAAATTCACAAATTGCAGTGTTTTTGGTTGGAACAAGCTCCAGTTACTTAGGGCATTGACTGTAATAAGTGTTATACTAATTTGCCTGTGTATCGCTGACCTGTAGTCATGGATGTGATGATAGTTCCACAGAATGTCGGCCTCCTCTTCTTCCTCAGTCAGCTGGAACTGTTGGTGTGTAAGGTTGTTTGTTACTTGTGACAATTGGGAGTAAACCCTAAAAACCAAAGCACAGAGCAATGAAAAGATAATATTAAGAACTACACTTAAATGTGACAAAGGCAAAAGGTATAAAAGAAAAGAAGCCCACAACATTTACCACATTTTTTACATAATGCGGAGGATTAAAAAAATCAGATTGTCTGTAAATTGGATGTATCGTAAAAAATCTAAACCACAATGAAAGACACATAAAAGGATCTACTGCCAACACACTGGTGCCAAGCACCATAGCAACCCCCCCATGATGTTCTCCTCAACAAGTTAGAGTCTGGTCCCATCCATAGTGGGACCTCTTGGGATCACACGTGTTCTGGCACAGCCCATGAATGCTAATTTAGACTTTGATCTGGGAAATTTGGAGGCCAGTTTGCTGCCTTCAGCCCGTTGTCCTTTTACTTGGGCTAGTCCTTGTCAGTTTTGACAGGGCACAGATGAGTGTCATGAGTGTCATTCGTCTTCAGTGGTGTTTGGATGGGTGGGTCCTGTCAAGGGGCATCCACACAACTATCGTGACCCAAGGTATCTCAGCGGAACATTGCATCCAGCTAGATCATCAATGTTATTCACTTGACATATATTATTGATGTTTGTAATTCACTTTTAACCTTGAGGCTGCTCTTTAAGAAGTAGTGGATGTTGTGACAAATTTAAGTCTTTAGTCTTTAGCAAAGAAAACGTCATGACTCAGTAGAGAAAGGTCAAATAACATCTCAATTGCAATCGTGCATCCTGTTGTGGCTGCAGTTAATGTGAGTTATTTCATAGCATCATTAGAACAAGTGGGACTGCCTCCCCTCAGTCATATCAGTGTAATGCTGTCAATGCATCTTGTTTGCTAGTAGTAAAGGCAGACTGACATTGTTAATACTGTCTTGTGTTGTATTTAAGTAACAGCTCTCACCTGCAATAGAGAAAAAGACTGATTTTACAATATCCATGAACTTTCCATGAACATTTTCTAACCTTTTTGTCCATTTTCGATGCAAAACTCTCTTAGTTTTGTATTTCATTAATCTAACCTTTGTTAAACAGCATTATACACAAAATACTGTCATGGCTCATGGTTATGTTATGTAAAAGGCCTCCATTCTATTATGTTGCACAAACTGTCTTTGAAAAACTCTTAGTGAAATTTATGCTGTTCTTCAAAAGTGACTGGTCTTCAACACAATGAATTAGCTGCAGGCTGCTTGTTAGTTTCACTTCCCCCTGAAACTGGATAAAAACCCTTTTCACAATATTTGGTGACAGGTCCTGTGTTATGGGGATGTGGATTTGTTTGGAGGAGCTGGGTTTTGGTTTAAGATCATCTGATTTGCTTGTATAATAAAACTATCAACACATTGGTTTTCTAAAAAACAGACATCTGTTTTTTGAAAACAGCAAATTATAAAAAAGGGCAAATGAAAATAAAGAAGAGCAAATTATATTGTAGAAATTCTAATGCCACCATGTTTGCAGATGCTCCATGTTCTAACAATGCTCATGTGGTATCTTCTGTAGAGATGCTGTAGAAGTGATTGCATATAATGATGTTTTAGTGGCAGATTCCTCTTTGACAGTTTTAAAAGCCACCGGAATGATACAAGCTTGAGCTGGTGGCCTTGACACATGTCCACTTTCATTCATTAAATAATACTCACAGGTCTGCAGTTGATGTCTCATTTATTTTGGCAGATGAGGATGACATGATTCAACATCAACACCAAAAGAAAAACTTATCCCGTGGTTAAAGTTCCCCATTTCACGGACAAAAAACATTATGCGTCCTGGCTCGTCTCAACCTGAACAACCTGAACTGAAAGCCAAAAGCTGACCTCCACACCTGTGCTGGCTGACCTACATAACTAAAACTCCACCCATAACCAAACATCTTCCAGACAGGTATAAATTAATCATGAATCAACATAAACAACCCACTTACTTATATTAAAATTAATACATATAAACAAGACTGATTCTTATGATTAATCATTAAACTAAAGCTTTAATTTGCTGACTTAAATGTAAATTCTTCAAATAAGTTTGAAATGTCTGTGGTATCTTCTGTAGAGATGCTGGTGAAGAAGTATCCGTTGACACTGACTTGATTGTTTATAATAAGTTTATTACAAAGAAGTACAGTATCAATCAGGTGTTCCGGACAACCTGATGAGAGCATTCATAGCCAATGTGAATCTCTGAAGTAAAGCACAAATGTCTTCCTCTTATAACTCTAGAGGAGGCATCTCCATATGTCCCAAAGGGAATCCCCATGCATGGAACCCCTCAACCTGCCATACATACTATATGGGGTATTTGCCCTATCCCCTGAACCTAGGGTCTACTCACATCACAACAGGATGGAACTGTGAGACTCCCACTTCATGGCCATAAATTAGCACCATAAATTAGCAAATAAGGAAGATGTTTTGACCCATTTAAGGACATAGAGAGAGAAACCAAGAGAAAACGTAACGCACATATCTGTGAAAACATTTTAGACAATGCACTGTGAACTGTTGACCCATGTAGGGCCATAGCATAATATACCACACTCACAACATTTTTCTCATTTTAAATGCCTGTCAGTTTCTCTGCTGTGTTGTGCTATAGACCTTAGTTTCCAGTGTCAGCATAACAATTTTCATAATATTGCTGAGGGGGTGAGTGAAGCAAAGTCCCTTTCAGTCTGAAACTTTCCAGATAGCAATAAAAAAAGAACACAGGTTCCTATATGCAAATGAGGAAGTTATAATTTTCCAATACAACCATGATTAAAAAAAGTTGACACAGTTAAAAAATATTAAAAAAAACAGAATGTAATAATTTGCCTCCCATTTTTGACACATGCTCAATTTAAAAAAGCGCACAGAAATTATATTTAATGTTTTTTCATCATCATTATCATTAATTTTCATTTCAATGAAAGTCAGAAAGTTGTGCAAAATTCCAAAAGCTGTATGGAACATTCTACAGGTAAACTGGTTCACTGGTAACAGGTGATTGTATGATGACTGGATATGAAAGGGGCATTGTGGTATATTACATTATAACCTTATATGGTTCAACACCTACTCTCTATTGACACCTTTGACCATGTCCCTATATGGTTGAAACATCTTCTCTGTTTGCTAATGTGGTGTATTAGGCTATGAGCTTATTTGATCTGGAATCCTTTCATTGTACAAGGGTCACAGTGACCTAGGTTAAGGGGAACCGAGGTTTTATTCCTTTTAGTTATTTTCCTTTTAAGAATAAACTTATTTGTATCAGTGTCACAGTGGCTAAGGGAGTAGATGTTTTATGGCATTAAGGCATTTCCTGTTATCGCCGTTTTTCCTGTTTTCCTGTGAGGAGTGGGAGACGTCAAAAGCAGGGTTCATGGAGCGGACAGAGCCTTCCCATATCGAATACAATGATTGGAAGGAACGTCTGATTGATACTGTGCATCTTTGTAATCCACTTCTTCATATGCAATCAAGTCAGTGTCAATGGAGATTTCTTCATCATCATCAGTACAGCATTACTACAGAAGATACCACAGCATCTTCAAGAGCTCAGTCATGCACAGGCAAAACTGGGACATGGTTCATCACTTTGCGAAACAAATGTTGTCGTGGTAATTTGATGCATGTTTTGTGCATTTTTACATACCATACTCCTAAGTTGTGTGGACTTATATATATATATATATATATATCCTTATATATGTATGTTATATATATATGTTGTTGCAAAGTTTTGTGT
>JAQNCA010000018.1:1228332-1245321 GCA_029783725.1 Acanthurus tractus
ATTTTTACATACCATACTCCTAAGTTGTGTGGACTTATATATATATATATATATATCCTTATATATGTATGTTATATATATATGTTGTTGCAAAGTTTTGTGTTAATCTATGTGCATTTTTTCAATATTCTTATGTACTTCTGTGCTGTATTCTTGTGAAAAATATGGAAAGAGGAGCTCTGAAGTATAGTTGGGTTAGGAGGTGGGAGAGAGCTCACCAACTGAAAGGTGCACTGTACCCTGAACCTTGACTGATGACTGCCTACTGTGATGCTGCTGGTTTTGAACTTCTCTGGAGAGGGGAGTATGCCAGGCCACCTAAAGTTACTACTGAGTGAGCACTGTGCCACACATAGTTTCTTAACCTCAGTGGAATGTACCTGGAGGAATTCCAATGATAACAAAGCCCGTAATCACACAGTTTATGAGTTCAGTTTGGTTCCAGGACCAGCTCAGGTTTGTTGCTGTATTTTGTAATGCATGTAATTCACAATAAACTCTATTGCACCAGAACCTGCTCATCTCCAGTGACTTTTTAAAATAGTTTTTTAGTCTCTACCAGCCACAACAGATACACTTTGTTTCATCAAGGGCAGAGTGTTGTCAAGAATCCAAACCTCTTTGCTCCAACACTGTATAAAGATATTCACTGCAAGAGCTAAGAAAAACTCTGTAAAACTGTTGTTAAAATAATAATCTTGACAATAATGGCATTCTGTCTGTTATTAGTTTTGCTATTTATTTTCAATTTCATTTTAAAATCAGTTCAAACTTATTGGAAACTAGAGTTGCATATATTTATGAATAACATCTGCTTGTAAAACACATGTTATATGTTTGTGTAACATGTGACAGGAAAAAGATTTTATTATTGAAATCAATTGTGCATCTTCACACTTATTGATATTTTTTTGGAATTGCATTTCATCAGCCATAATTACTGTCAGAGTAAGTTATATCTCTGCTGTGTTAGACTTGAAATGTTCACTGTTACTCAATAGCACAATGAATTTTTTAGAAAATTATCATTTTGTATTCTGGGCAGACAGAACAATTTTGGTCTAAGTCTAAGCATAACCAGAGTCACTCCTATTCATGAAAACAAAACAAAAAGACAAAGATTTCTGCTCCAAGTACACAAGTACAGTCCCATGGGCATGTGGCTGTGACGAGCATAAGCACAAACCAATCAACATTGCTCATCAAGTTGACTTTTAAGACAGAGGCTGATGTATACTCCTCTTTTCTCATCAGACTCAAAATCAAAATAAACCAAGTTTAAAAGTAAATAATTACCAGTTTAAGAGACTGTATCAAATCAATGGCTTAACTTTATCCCTTGACTACTTATTTACAGACAATCACATTAACCAGAAGGTTGAATCCACTGTTGTAGTCAAGACAGTCTACAACAACTCATTTTACATGGCTTACCACAAAATTTTATGCTGCTTTAGTATTTTTCAACAGTGCTTGTTTATCTCTCTACATTCTGGATTTTTTGCTGCTCAGATAAGACACTTACTTGAGGATTTTGTCCTCAGAAATAGAGCAGGGCTGTATTTCTACAGGAAGCTGCTGCTTGTTCTCCTGTAGAATGGTCTAGGAGAGACAAACACAGAGGACAGTCAGGACCAAACATTCCTATTCAGCAACATGAAACTGGTTCCTTTCCAATTTGCACACCTTGTGTAGAACTAAAGCAATTTCTTGGTCTGACCTGGGCATTATTTTTTTCAATGTTCTGGCCACAAATGCTAAAAACGAGAATAGGTTCCATAGATAGCACCAAAGTTTACAGAATCTTTCCTGAAACTAAAGCTACTTAGGTGGACATCTCAGTTTCATTAGTCTGACCCTTTTGTTTTGTTTTGTTTTTTTAAAAAAAGGAAAATTGCAATGTTGCAAAGTAGATAAACTCTGACTGCCTAATAAATATTTTTCCAACCAAAAACTGAAAATATCTATGCATAAGATAAAGTGGGACGGATAAATAAGGGGTGGCTGTATGAATAAACACATTTCTGAAAGTGTTGAACCCCATTGTTTTTAAAAGATGGTATGACTTATTTGTTTGATGAAATGTGGGTGACAGAAGATTTCTGAACATCCCTATAAGAATTGAAGGGTCAAGTGAGCACTTAAAAGATTTATGCTGATAAGTTTCAGACTGTAAGACACATCACAAGCATCAGAGAGGCAGTTTGTTCTAGTATAAAGGAAATACTGAGGTGAAATAATTGTGTTGTGTTTGATGAATTAAAATGAGTGTTCCTACCTCATAGTATGTATCTGGAAACTCAGTTGTGACACTGCTGACCTCTTCTAGATCATCAGGTATCCATGGTAACAGACGGCATCGCCTCACCAAGGGATTTGTCTCTTTATATGTGTAATCTCTGGTAACTTCGTCTGTGAGAACAAATATACAACTTTGCTCTGTGGAAATCTCTCAAATAGCCTCCCTACTGTGTGCAGATCTCAGATTTCTGCTCTCAACTGCACACTAATATACAGCTAAACAGGCTCAGATCTCTTAGCTGTTGTGCACCTCCAGTGAGTTTGTTCAGTGACTCAGAGTTAAAGATACCATCACGTGCTGAAACCCTGCAAGAGGATGGTCAAGCAGCGGTCCCCTCAGAACATGAACAGGTTGAATGACTTCTTCTTAACAAGGAACCTGGTTATTTTCAAAGAGACAAATGATAAGTAGGACTCTTACATTAATACCTCCTTTTAATTAATACAAAAAACAACACAAATTTATTATAGTTTCTACTTTGATGTTAAAATGGCTTCTGAGTCACAGTGTTGCCAGTACTCATTCACAGTCAGATGATACTGTCAGTAATTTCTGTATGTATGGGATGGTGCCATCCTGAGATGTATTGTGTGGTTCCGTTTGTGTACCTTCTCTTCTCTCCTTTGTTTGGAGGTAACACTGTTTTATCACCATAGCCGGTATATAGAACTGCCCTCTGTAACATCTAAATTACCAGTGCTGGTATTTAAAACCGTAATCTTCTCCATGGACTTCATAAGCACTCTAGGTATTTTAGCTGCTTTTTTTGGTGTTTTTCTTTTCTTTTCTTCTTCTTTTTCATTACACACATGTATTGGTTATTATCATCATAATATAGACAGCTAATGTACATGAATTTAACTTGTACCTTTACATTTTAAAGTCACTATACTCAAATTTTACATGTATGGTTGAGGTTCACATGGCTTTTCTATCTATCAGAGTTCTATTTTATTATGATTGTACTTTTATACTTTTAAATTATTATTGCATGTACACTTTCTGCTTTGTTGTTTTTTACTGAATGTGAGAGTTTGTGTGGGTGGCGTCCTTGTACTTGTACTTTTTGAAAAGGCAGTCAAGTATTGAAGCTTGACTTTTTTCAGCAGAGGCGATGTGGATATCTCATACCTCTGGTCAGTCTTCACTTTGATGGGTAGGATATGTAGAAGGGTAAAAATTATCTTCTTACTTAAGAAAAGATTATTTCACTAAAAATCTGACACCCAGTCAGATACCAAAATATTATAACATCATTGCATACTAGGCTTCTTTGGCATCTTAAGTCCTCAGAAAGTCACAACATCTGGGAAAAGACAAATAATATGGATAACCCTTGGTCAAGGTCATTTCTTAATGTCAAAAAGCAAGACTCAAATTTTTAATTAAGGTCTATCTTATCTGTACCCTTAGTCATCCAGCCTCCCACCATGACGCATGCCTATGCTAAGAGCTCTGAGACCTTTCAAACTATAACCACATTTAAATGAGACACTGCTGTGTATCAGCATATCTTGTTGCAATAGGATGTAGTGTGTTGGAGTGAGTCAAAAAAAGAATGGTTCTTATGATCCCTAGCACACTTAGCAATTTCTACTTTCTATTTACTCTTATTTATTTGTACTTTATGGTGTTTTACTGGTTTATGCTGTATTTGTTCCTTGCTATATCAGCTTCACACCAAATGAAGCAGACTTCTATATTTCTCTGTAGGAATTCAATTTGATTTGAAACACCAACTAAAATATGAAAAGCATGCAGTTAAGGTGTCCCTCTACACCCACTGCTGTTGGTGTAGCAGCAGGAAGTCTGTGCCCCTCACAGCGAGCTGCAGTCTTAACATCTGACTGAAAAGCAAGCTGTGGTTTCTGTGATTGGTTGATTGGTTGATTGGTAGACTGCAGCCTCTTCATCCTCAGCTTCACACTTTATGAAAAGAAAGATGTGGTTTCATGCACATCTAACACATAACAATGACGAAAGGCCTGTGGTTTCTGCACCTCACTGACTAACCCTCATGCTCTGCAAACTTGTAATGGAAACTGAAAAAAGAGGTTAAACAGGCGGCTAAGGCTTTATTATAACCAGAAAATATCTTATTGTTTTGCATCCTACAAAGTATGACATGAGCCACAGATGTCTAGGCTTTTTCCTACATGTTGACAAAAATGTAACCGTAAAACACAATCAGCAGATATAAACGAGAAGACCAAGGATACCCGATGCTTTTTGGCCTTAGGTTTCTGGGCTCCAAATTTGATTACACAAAATTACATATTGAGGGTCAAGTTGTAGAGTTTAATATTTATCTAGTTCTTCCAACTTTTGTACCCAAAAATTCTAAAGGCCTTATTAAAACAGGATTGTATTTAGTACATTCTAAAGAAAGCTCCAGTCTGCTGACCCTGAGGTTTGAGGTAACTTCTCTTAGTAAAGAAGATCACCCCTTGCAAAAGCTGACTTCTGATTTATTTAGGTTCTAAATTTTGATAATAATAAATTTGTATTTCTTAAAGCCATAACTGGGACATGAGAATGCTTCTGATGTGTGTGAGGCTCATCTCAGCAGTCTATGGGTTCATCTGATGAGTTGGTGTTACAAATAAGAGCACGATCCATGATCAAGGCAAAACAACTTGTCTGTTTGTGTACATTATAGGTCAAACTGGCACATTTTCAAATTTCCAAGTACCACTCAAAAGTACTTCATTTCCCAATATCACTTACTACACACACATTATACTAATAACCAGCTCTCAGACAGAGTGACAAAGGCCTGAAAGACCTGTGACAATGGTAGCTGTGGATTTTAAAGCCAAAATGAATTTGTGTCCCTTAGCAAGCTGAGACAGTTTGCATTCAGATTATGAGAGGTCTGTTCACAAACCTGGCTCAGTGGTTTTAGAACAGCCACCCACCACTGTTTTCCTGACACCGAAGCAGGCTATTGTGGTATATTCTGCTATAATCTTATGTGATCTGAAATGCTTTCATTGTGGCCGAAGGGAGTAATGTTTTACAGCTCTGAGACTCCTGTTATCAGGAGTAGGACCCCTCAAATGCAGGGTTCATGGAACGTAGAGAGCCTTCACATGTAGAGTACTAGAGTACTGTATGAAAATGACATAAAGGGACTACAAATTGTATCTTTTGCCTCCTCCAAACAAATGAAACTTAAATTTGTGTCTGTACATTGTGTTCTTTTTGTTGTTTTACTTTGTTTGTGAAGGAGTTTGTGACATGTTGTTCTTGAAAGGTTACTTACTTATTCATTAGCAGAGAGGGATATAATAATATAAGACTGTTTGACAATGAGAAAAGCAAATAAAAATCATCAGCCTTTTCCTTTAAATTTCATTCTTCCTGACCCTTATCTGTGTGGTTGTGCGTCTGTATTTACCTCCTCCCTGCAGGTCCTGCAGAGGCCAGAGCACAGAGTAGGCCAGCTGACCCTGGATGTAGAAGAAGGGAGCCATGCCACAGCTGGGCTGGTCAGAATGCTGCACTTGAGAGCCAAACTCATCCATGATGTACCACACTGGAACCTTCTCCTCTGCAGACTGCGCAAAAAAATGCAACGGGAGGACAGAGAATTGACTGAGACCGTGTCCACATTGTTTGTTGTGTTTACATCTGCAAATGCATTTGTCCTGTTTCTACTCTTTTTGTGTTTCTTTTCAATTTATTCAGCAGATACTTTTGTCTAACATGACTTGAGTTTGCTCGAATCAGACCTTTCAGGGACTCTCCAGTCTAGTTGCTATCATGGCATGTTTTTTGAGCATGTGTAACACTTTGAGACTATAGTTGAGATCTTAGTGGTGTCACCATAAATCTTATTTTACAGCCAGTGGTTACCTCAATACAACCCGCTGTCTCTCTCCCTCAAACTCCATAGACTCCCTCATCTCTTTGTACATATATGATTTAACGCTTAATAATAACAGTGCAGAGTGTGAATTCATATCCAAATATAAGGTGCCTTATTAACTCACAATAAGCATACACGAGCAGTGGAGCATGACATTAGAATAGGATATACAACTGAAACGGTGGGAAAAACACAGGGATGGTGTGACAGACAGAGAGAGTCAAAACAGTTGGTCAGGGAGTGATAAGAACAAAAACAGGAGGTTCGAAGAAGACGGCTGTGTCTATCCCCATCTGTGGTGAGAAGGACAGCATGTACGAGCCGTAGAGGGGAAACAGACACAATAGTAATAGACGATATAAGATGAATACAAAGAGTGTTGTTGCCCTGAAGGGCAAAGATGCAGGATGTGTTATGCTTTGTGCTTGCAGAAACAGGAGCTATCCCACGACAGCAGCTGCAGAAGAAGATCCCGTGGAGTGATACGGATACATAGACATTAAGAGTACATCAATGTCCTACAGTAAGTATGTTTTTTAGCTTCACACAGTAATAAAATTTGATTATAGTCTAAAAAGTTTAGTGGACTGTGTATGAGTTTAGTATAAGTTTAGTATATTGAGCTTTCACAGTAATACTAAACTTTGACATTCTAATACATGAGTACAAAAGGACCAAAGCCTAAACCTTCTCTCCATTCCTCTTTCACATCCCTCTGTTTATAATCTCTCCCTCCTCCCCTCCATGAGTGTGGGTATCATGCTGACAGCAGAGACTGCAATCTTCTGTGCCTCCCTCCCATGAGCAGGAATATCAGTCTTACCACTACATTTTCCCATGCCTTACTGTTTCGTGTGCTGTCTTCTTATCAAATTAAAAACTGACATAATAAAAAGCTGCTCAGGGAGGTGCAAAAAATACCCTAAAACTTCATGGGGAAAAGAGTTGATTCCTCTAAAATCTGTTGCTTTTTTAGTTTTTGAAAATCTCACATAAGGGCAACACATACTCATCAGCAATTCTTTCTTCTTCTTTCCAAAATCACTTTTATTAGGGCCTATCTTTGGGTAAAAATGGAAAATATATATAGAAAAGGGTCTTTGAGAAAATTCTCAAAAAAAAGGGGTGAGTAGATGTTTTGTTTGATTTACAGCAGCAGCTAACTGAGCGCTGGTGTCACCATTAAAAGAGTGAGGAACAGGGAAAACAAACGGGGCAAACGGGTATTTTCTTAAGTGGTGCTGAATAAAATGAAGCACCTATGTAGTCTACTAACTGATGTTCGCAGTGCACCTGGGCAGAGAGGCCATTTTTGGGAACTGGAAACTCATGATTTCAATTCTTTTAACCTTGGAAGCTTTCATTTATGAATGAAAAGCCCTGCCAGTTTTGCATCTCCTACTGTTGCGGAAATTTGCCAGGTCTGCCTATAGGGGGTCGAAGAACAAGACTGGAAAAGTAACATGCACCAAGTGTTAATTCTCTATAGAGAGGAAGCACTGTACAGTTCAGAGTTGTGCCCCTTGATTGAATGTTTCACTCCATTTTTATACTTTCTGACCAGCGTCTGCCATTCGGTGGAAACATCACAGAACTTCTTCAACAGAGTGAATGGAGGAAACTGGGTGCAATAAAAGAGATGAGATAAAATGATAAAAGATCTCAGGAATGTACGACAAGGTATAATCTGCTAAAAGACGTCACACAGCAGGATTCACCAGATCATCCTTTGGTCAAAACAGCAGTGAACAGCCGAGGCTACAGAATAATTCCAAAGCATGCAAAAATTCCATCTCACAACCTTTTCTCTTTTTTCCTTCTATTCATCCTCAACATGGCCAATTCATTCATTCATTAATTCCCATTTTTGTCTCTCCATGCAGAACATTGGCCATAATGTTTACAAAACAGATATATATACTGTAGCAGATGAAAAAAGTGGAAATTCAACTTCAGTTGAGTCTATTGCCATACCATAATCATAATGAAAGAGCATATACCATGTTCCAACATACCCCTTGAGAAATGTGGTAAGTCTGGTTGTACTTCCACATGCTCTCCATCACCAACTCCACTGTGTCTGGGTCTGGGGCCTCACCGTGGAAGTCCACCCCCATGAGGGCAGCCATTCTAGGCAGCAGGCCTGGGACCTGCTCTAGCTGCTGGCGGGCATGGTCCACACGGTACGTCCAGGCATGATCCACCAGGAAAACACTGCAGGCAGAACAGACATCAGTCTTTACTGTGAGGGATTGTATATTTATTTTTTTTTAATTAAGCCTTACTTTAGGACTTCATTTCTTAATGGCATTTCTCACAATATCACATACCTGCCCCTGGCTAGAAAGCTTTATTATAGCTATGAAAAAAAATTAATCAACAAAGTGATCAAGTGTTCAGCTGCTGCAGTAAATAACGCACAGTGTTTATTGTGACTGTGGTGGATTTTCTGTTACCAGACTAGTGAAGACAAAGTTCTACCAAAACCTTTAAGTACAACTTTAATTTAACTAAAACAGACACTAATTACAAATGAAGTGTAGGGGAATCTGGCTGTTGTAGAAGAATTTGGCCATGTGCCATGACCTGCCTATTTCTGGAGGTGTTTGTCTATTTCTGGAAGTGTTTGAATAATATGCGTAAAATTATATTTCAAATATTCCATGAAAGTTCTGATAGAAAGTTCTGATACTTGTACTTAGTATCTGTTGGTAACTTAGGTCATTATGACCTGACACTTTACAACAACAACACCCTGTGAGGGATGTGAATTCATGTGTATTTTGTGGTAGCCATGGTAGCACTGAGACAACATCCTGTCTGCGGAAAGATAAAATGCTCCATGTTATTCTTTCATCCAAAATGTGTGTGTGTGTCTTGTCACGTCCACACAGACACCCTGTGAGTTTACATGCATGTCAGAAGAGTCTAAATATCAGTGGTAGACAAGAAACAGGCATGACTTGCTATTGAACCTCTGTATGTGTTGATTCACTTAATAAAGTTCCTCTCTGGCTGCCTCGGCTACATCTTGTTGTCTGTATTAATTCACTCCACAACAGCAGCATTACACAAAGTCGGCAACGATCTCGGCTACAGCCAACTTTTACAGTTTCAAACACATCAGTGCTTCCCTGTGTCGGTCTTGTCCTACATGAGAAAAACCTTTCTTCAGGTCTTTAACCTCTTCAACACCAATCATGTTATCCTTTGATATAAACAGCCATTGCACATGTTGCTTTATTGTGAAAAACAGCTATGTCCAGTTGAGACTCTGGCGTAGCTGTTTAAAAGCAGTCTCTTATGGGAGCTCAACTGCAGCAAGATGTAACTCACACTGGGTTCATGAAACAAAACAGCTGCCGCACAGAGTGCACACAGTGGATGACCAAACATGCCATAAACCCTCCGGATCTCAGTGTGGACTGGTTAAGAAACAGCCTGGCAGACTCACAAAGGATGACCAGACAGGAATGTTGAGTGCTGTGTTGTGGAAAAAGCAGGCGTATGCAGGTAGAAAATAAAAGTCATTGGCAGAGCATCAGCGGTGTCTTTGGACATTACTCTCAACCTCTCAACTCAGCAAATATTCAACACAGACACCATTAAAAAAGATGTTTCAGATGATAACGGGTGGAGCAAAGGAGGAGCAAATGTCCAGTGCAGTAAAATGGGACACAACTGTCTCTAATCTAAAGTGCCTCTATTTTTTAAGACATGATGTGCTTGTGAAGAGAAAAAAAGCAGGGTTCATAGCAGGTTGAATTCAGTCTCTTTGGTTCATGTAACATGCCTGCTGACCTGTTTTCATGAATAAACTCCACTGCCATCAAATTTGTACTTCTCCACTGACTTCTCCTCTGAACTTGAAGAATGAAGAAATGAAGAAATGAAGAATGAAGAAATTAAGTTCTTCCTCAGGTTTACCGTGTATATATTATGCTATGGCCTTACATGGTTTAACATTTCTCCACACTGTGTTTAACACTTCTCCCATCTTGGTTTCTCTCCCTATGCCTTTATATGGTTCATGTAACATCTTCCTTGTCTTCTCATGTATGGCCTTGAAGTTGAAGCCTTAGACTTATGCTGAATATTGGGACAAAATTCAGAGTCATTCACTGGCCCTGACCTGCATTTTTTATTTAGCAGTTAACTGGTGATGAACCTGTTGTGGGAAAAACAAAACAAAACCAAAAAAACTTTGCATCAATCTCTGATCAGTGTGAATGGGTATCCAAATAACAAAGTAGGCACAGTATTTTACAAACACAGTTAGTGCCATAAAAAATCAAGTTGAGGCAGTTTTTTCTCAGCCCTTTAGTACTTTGAGACAGCACACATCGACTGTAGCCGAGAACAAAAATCATGTGATTTCACTGAGTATGTTATTTGATCTTTCTTTACTCAGTCATGATATTTTCTTGGAGAAACACTGTTTGTCTCTTATTTTGTGACGTCTCAGACACCCACCACCTGCCTGCTTCTGGACTCCTCAACACTTCGCTGTGCAGATATTTCACATTCTTGAGGCAGACAAATTCAGAAGCTTTTAATTCTCCCTCAGGCCAGACTCAGGATTTCATCAAGGACTCGTACACACACACACAAACCCCCCGCCCCCAGAAGGTCTGACTTAGTAATACATATGTACACTGACCAATTTGGTACACTTGGCTGGAGGGACAGAATAAGTTATGATATTCAGCAATGATTTTGGTGCGGATGCTGCTTAACGAACAAGACAGCTTTTCCTGATTATTATTTTCATAATTTTGCTAAATTGTGCTAAAGCCTTTCTTCAGGGAGGCTTTTTAGTTCTCTGGCGCCCTCACCTGGTCGGCTCTGAGGCTTGCAGCCCACTCTCCCGGGTCACAACCACCTTACTTCTGATCACTGCTCCAGAATTGACTTTCTTCTCCTCATTTCTTCCATTTTCTTCGTTCTCCTCGTCCTCTTCTTGGAACTGCATGATCCCGAACACTTCCCCAGCATCATAAATCTATGGCATGACAGAGACAAGAACCTGTTTTCTCACGTCATAACCAGACTCCATTGAAGAATTTGCTCATTTAAAGTTCTGGTCATCTTGAGCACACGGCGCTCACGTTACTTTACCGTGTTTCATATATTGTTAGCTATATATAGCGAAACTACCCTAAAGAACACTTGATTCAAACTTTCTTTAAAGTTTCTTTTCTGCTATTCTTGTGGCTCACGTACCAAATTTGCTTACATCAGAGTGAGCGTGTGAAACAACATTAAGAGTCGGAATTTCATGAAATAAAAATGTCGAATAGTGTCTAAGTACATGCCGAATGTGACCCTGACGTACGTAATATTGCACAATTGTTTAAGCTATACATTGGCCGCAGTACGTGTTTGCAAACAATGACAAGAAGTTAATCCATAAGGTTTTACAGGCGAGTTTGCCATGATAGGTCGCTCCCTTACAACAGAACGGGAAAAAGTAAAGTTACATTTCAGTGCTAGCTGGGTCACGCGCCGCAACATGTTCTAAGTTTGTGTTTACATTAAATGAGGCAAATATTATTTTTCATAACTTTGTGACGCTGTAATTTCAATTCAACCGGCGCTGCTGAGCAAACCTGCCACGTCTATGCTGTAGAAAACACTAACAGGAAATATTTCAAACAAAAAGTACATGTTATGCTTATCTACTGATTTTTTCACGACTGGAACACAGTTACTGAATCGTGAGTATTGCGCTTTATCCCACTTCAGCATGTGTGGCAGTGAGGGGAGAGGGGTAGGTAGCAGGAGAAAGACCTCGTTGGTGATTTTGTAATGCAGGCTCCTCCAGTAGATTTGGGGTAATCCTGAGGACTGCAGGGCCTCTGCGTGGAGGGCCACGAAGACCGTGAACTCGTCGTCCCCGTCCCCATTCATAATTGTGTTGTCTGTTGACATTCTCTTACAAGATATAACTCACGTGGAGGTTGATTGTAGAAACCCGGAAGAAGGAGTTTGACAGCTAAGCCTGCAGTGCATTGTGGGAAAGTTTTAAAGAGCTACATCTACCTCTGATTCACAGATGATGCAAACTGCATCAACTCTCAGTTTGACAGGCTCACTTTATCTACACATAGTTGTTATGCTTGTTTTTAATTTATAATGTGTAATTGAGTTTAAATGATTTCTGGCAAACGAATTGCTCAGGGTTGAAAAGTGATGGAAAAGAATTCAGTACATTTACTCCACTGCTATTTAATTTAATATTGTACGTACTTATTTTTTTCTGCTATTTTCAAACTTCTACCTAACTGCATTTCAGACATATGTTTTTAATTCACTCTGCTGGGTTGAATGTGCTCTTCCTCACAGGGAAACTACTACTTTACATAAATAATTTTGCGAGAGATAAAAATACAGTAGGCTGATATGGAGAGGCAGTCAAAAAGCTCTTTGCCTATTTTCTAAAATCTTTCGGACCAAGTGAATTCTTTAATAAGTTTTACTTCATTCTTAAGCATATCAGATGAATACCTAAAGACATTAACACCTAAGGCCAGATTCCTCTACAACGTATACACTTATCTACAACCTGTATTGTGTGTGTCTGTGAATGAAGCTTCAGTGTAACTATTTCTGGTTTATGGTGTGTGTTCAAAATAAGTACCACAAATAAGTACCACAAACTGAACACAAATGCACCCAGTTGTGTGACACATTTTATTTTAATAAATAGAACAAAGAAGAGCTGCAACCAAACTGCATTATCATTAAAATTTAAATACAAAAAGTTATGACAAATGGAATTATGCAAATTTCAAACACCCAAAAGCTTATTGCTGGCAAGCCTTGAAAGCATGAAATAATTATTTTTAAATAAAATGCTGAACATATAAGAGAATAAGTATCAGTCAAATAAAGGTTAATTCAATTTAACTCACTTATAAAATCAGCCTGTATCATGAAGTATTATTGTTTCTTGCGTAGCTTACTGTACATCAGTAAAATACAATGCCCCGGACATGACCACACACACTCAACATCAAGCTTCTTTACCTTTATAGAGAGCATAAATGTACATAATAGTTTTTTGTACACCGTTTTATCAAAATCGTTTCATTTCAACTGTTAGATCTTCAATATACTTTTAAACTACATATACCGTCTTCTTTCATAAGTTGGTGCCATACTCAAGGCTGACTCCATTTCATATTTCTATGGGATGAGTGACAAGGGTGCAAAGGCTTGTTGGGATTCAGCACCGTAACTTCTAGTACTCAGGTCTGGGTTTATATTTAAGGATATAAGTGTCTCACACTGACGTGTCTCACATGGAACAACAAACAAACATCTATACTCATTCAAGCTTATGTGGATTTATACATACGCTCCACACACACAGACGTTGCCATACTGTGAATGCACCTGCACACTATCCACTGGAAATGAAGTTTAGACTCTTTGTTTTCTTTGCCCTTGGCTTAAGAAAATTCACCTCATAGCAAAGGAAAGTGTAGGAAATGTAATGCCACTTGGCTCATGTTTTTTTTTTTTATTATAACTTAATTTGTATTCAGTACAATATTCATTCCTAACATCTTAAACATAAATTAGATGCTGCTGTATAAAATTATACAGGTTATGTTTAGCAGCTCAGGACAATTTCAGACCTGTAGTTCAGTTCCGTTGGACTAAACCTGATGGGTTCTTTATATGATCCAGTGATAAAGATATAATCTGTATATGAGCATAAAAAGTCCAAACTACATGTGGGTCTAAAAAGTCATTAATAATGACAAACAAAAAGAGAAAAACAGGCATCCTGTACTATATTATAAGGGAGAGAGTAACTCTTAGGCTGTACATTTTTAAAAAGAACTGATAAAATACCTCTGGGTCCAGTTTCACAAAAATATTATAATAATAAATAAATAACTTTCAAACGTTTAGATGTATTAAATATCTAAAAATTTGGCTCGTCTGTTTGTTTTTCTTAGGTCTCTCTTTAATAAAAGGTAGACAGTTACACAAAAAATACTTGTCTAATGTGTTAGTCAGCTTTCTTGCACCCAGGCTAACTCTAACAGAAGGACCATCTTCCCATGATAATTATGAATGACAAATGTTGACCAGAGGCACCAAATGACAAAAAAGTAAGCAGGGTTCATAATGCCTTTTCAGCAAGTTTGAAACATACAACAGTGAGGACATTATCAATCTTTTTTTTTCTGATTATGGATCTTTTCAAACCTTTTTCACAGCTCATAATTTTTTGATTGCTGTCAGCATGTAAAGACCATTTCAGCCAACATAGCAACAAGTCTATTCTGGATAAAACTGAAACTTCCAGCTTTAACTCTCTTTTAGTTTCAGATGCATGATCAAAGTTCACAATTAGCAACTGTGTTCCATAGTTATTTGTCATTTGAATTTATGCTTAGATCACACATATATAATCACACAATCCTATATCTGTCTTCTTTCATAATTCAGACCAAGATCCTCCTTTCCAGACCGCCTCAGTCAATTTGTTTGGTCTGTACCAGAGTTTGACTGACAGGCTTCGCCACCACTAAATGAACCATACTTACAGGTTATAGTGCAAATGTGTTAAAAGCACCCTCATATACCAGCAATTTAGTACTGGATGTCCATTAAGTAGGGTGACTGAGAAGATGCAGAACTTAAAAAAGATGGCTGTAATCAATATAGCTGTGTCTAAGACAACAAGACTTTAACTCTGTATGTGTCAAGTAACATAAATAGTGTCTGTCAGTTTCCTGACTGATAAATGCTTTTATACTTAAACACAGGTTCATCAGTTGTCAGTCAATTTAATAATTTCCTGACTATTTCAGTGGCTTAAACATGGGAAACTGGTGATAAGTGTTATTAGGTTATTAGGAAGTGATCTTGGTTTATTATTTTGAAAGTAAGTCTTGTAAACTATGGTCCTAAAATGATGTGCTTTTTAAGTTCCATGACACACCTTTACTCCACCCTTCTTAGGCATTTTCCCTCCTCAAAGTGTTGACAGAGAAGGTAGATCACTCAAGAAAATTAGCTATATAAGTAGTATTTTTTCAAATACTTGAAATTAAACTTTCTTCAAAAACAATTCTGTTACAGACCTCAACCACAGGACACTGGCATTATTTTCCAGCATCCACAAAGTATATCACTGAAAATGGACATCCTTACAATAAGGCTTTGACTTTACATCTTGAGAAAACATTCTTTGGCATTGCCCCACACTTGTATTCCCTGCAGGAGAAGAGAAGAAATAAAAAACACTGTTAACATGAACATGACCACTAAAGTTATCCTGTAATGTTTTGACTGCTCATTTGCTGTTCAGTACCTTTTTGCACATGCTAATTTGCATGACAGCATAGTTGATGAGCGCTTCACGCAGATCTTTGTCTTTCTGCTCCTTAAAGCGCTGCATGTCCACCCAAGCCTTTTCAACATGCTCTCTGCAGTGAAACAAGCACACACCCACACACAGAATTGGGAAACATAATATTTTTAAATAAGCTCAAAGGATGTGACATTTTACTAACAAATTAAAATAACAGCTGTGGTAAATTATGTGATCTGAAATGCTTTCACTGTAGCCTTGGCCAAAGGAAGTGGATGTTTTTGTACTGGGGACACTTATTCGGAGTGGGAGACCCCAGGTGCAGGATTCACAGAAAGGACAGTGGCTGATGGTTTTTACCTGTTTAGATTTGCATTCTTTGGTTAAGATGAAGGCTGTGCCAGGCCTATAAAAGTGAAATGTTTGAGCTGTACGTCAGAGATTCATATTGGCTCTGAATGCTCTCTCAGGTGGTCCGGGATGCCTGGTTGATACTGTACTTCTTTGTAATACACTTCTTTATATGCAATCAAGTCAGTGTCATCGGAGATTCCTTCATCAAAATCTTTACAGCATCACTACAGAAGATACCACACAGCATTTGATGGCATCTGACTCACTCGCACTCAGCCGTTTTCTCCTTCACAGTCTCTTCACCCTCTGTTATCAACTCCTCCAGCAGCTTCAGTCTGGCCTCTCTTTGTTCAGGTGCCTCTTGGCCAAAAAGCTTGTTGGTCATTCCTTTGAAGGAGAATGTCCGCACAATCTGAAGAAGATGTAACCACAGAAAAGGTCAAAGGTCTAACCCTGGACTGACATTAGAGATCAGCCATCAGGACTTAAGATCAACAGATACAGAAGAGTTACGGATTACACGTGTAACAAAAGCACAGTATACCCCTGTAGCCAGCTCCTCACGCTGCTGCTTCTTGGAGAGGAGGTCCTGGGAGGCCATCTCAAGCTCAAACTGGGTCAGCTCATGTTTCCTGCACACTGCTCTGCCAACACAAAAAGTACAAAACAATGTGATTACTTGATCTACTGCTCTAATAAAAGTGTTAAATACAGCTGAAGAACAAGAAGTGTTAAATCTAGATACAATACACTACATCAGGATCTTTACACTCAGTGAAGCAGCATAGCTCCCTAAAACTAGATGCTTTATATATGTTTTTTCTGCTTAAATGTCTTAAATTTCCATGTCTCAGTCCATCTTAGAAAAGCTCACTGATATCAACTGAAGATATAATAATGCTAATGAAGCTGCCTAGTTTAGAGTCTTAAATAATTTTGTGAAGTTGTTGATAAATTTACCTTACCTCAGAGCCTCAGCATAGAACAGATATTCTTTTATTTGGTCGGCATAATGTTCCTCCTCTTCTAAGATGTCATCGATTGAGGCAGCATATCTGTAAATGTGTGAAGAAAAACAGCACCTGTCTCAACAAGCAGCACAACAGCTAATGGCTGTTAGAATCCAAC
>JAQNCA010000018.1:1246444-1308022 GCA_029783725.1 Acanthurus tractus
AGCTTGCAACATGAAGAAATGTCAACATTTGATTTGCATCATAGTATCACAGAGCCAAAATCTCAAACAAATCTAGTCTCATGTTATGTTTTCAATTTTATTTTGGTCCTGAACACCTGTGGTCTTATCATCCATAAAATCAGAGCACATATAATAAGTATGCTTTTTAAAAAGGTTTATGATGTTGCCATTAAGTCTATACCTACTGCGTAGTAATTCTACAGTGCCTCTGTACATCAGTAAACACACTCAAATGTGCCTTTTGAAAGTTTGACCACACTGAGCTTTGCTCATTTTTGTGTGTACCTTCCCTGAGTTCTACAATTCAGATTTAGAGTGCACAGTGTTACCCTGGGAATGTATTGAAAAGTAGCCATGAGTGAAACATAATGGTCTTTCATCAAGAATTCTTTGTACCAAAGGTCTGCTACCTGAACAGTTGTAGGACAGCGTGGCCTGTCGCTCTTGCTTTTTCTGCTTCACTGAACAAAGGAGTTCAGGCTCAATGAACATGGAAAAACAACCTCCTCTATTCACTTCACAACTGACAAGCTCCTCAACAAGTACCTAGGAGGGCTACAATAGAGGTGATCATTTGCCACAATGCAGAGCTTACGCTATCACAGCCTTTGTACATTATTTGCAGTATTTTAGTATAACCCAAGAGTAACAAGTGTTCCACTGAAGGCAACTGGTTTCTTGGCTTCAAACTTTTGCAAAGTTTTGAGTTTTGCAGGGGGTTAATGAGCTAACTGCCTGTACTATGACACTGACACTCTGTTTTGTTTTTTAACTCACTGTGGACTGCTCTTGCTTCAAGCCAATGCTGAGCTAGTGACTCAGTCAATGAAAACTTGTGAAATAAAACAGACTCTTTCAGATTGTATTACCAATTATTATTACAGAAAAAGACATGTAGGACATATGGGGAAATGGAATCTTTTTTGCTCTCTTTGTGGATTTTCAAACTGCTTCATAAGCGCAGCTTGTAAGCTTATATCCACTGGACAGTCACATAGTAAAGTTGTTACTCCGGATACCACAGCCTCAGAGTGAACTTGTCCCGCTCACCAAGCTAAGACTTAGGTCACTCATGCCCGTTCTGAACTTTCACTACACTCTTAGGAGTTGTGTCTCTTTCAGATTAAAAAGTAATCAATGTAATTTTAACAATCAAGTTTATTGTCAACTGAAGGAGTAACAAAATGTTAAACAGACTGACAGAGTCCCAGGTTTGATTTCAGTGGAGCAGCAATTATCTTTAGTCTGATGCATCAGTGCCAACACCAAAGCCTTGTGCATTTAGTAATGGAAGTGGGAACTGTGATTTTGTTTAAAAGGAATTTCAATGTACATTTAAATGATCTAATATACACAATGATGTTAACTTAACTTTGTCCATGCATTCTGTATTTAAAATGTGATCCCAGCTTGACTGGTAAAGACTGTGCAGCAATTGGTCATGAGTCAAGTTCATCAATCAGGAGTTTGTAAAATGCCCTGCTGAAGCTGCTTAACTGGTGAGACTGATTAATTAGTTAACCTTTAACTGACATCAAGGCCAATCTGGCCATATTTTAATGGTCATTTCGATTTGTGTTATCGGCTGTGCTACATTTCGTTCGTCTACGAGACCTTATTTATTCACTTTTGCTTTTTCACAGTTAATATCAGGATGATTTATTGAGTTTAATTGTGGGCCTTGGAAATGGTTGTTTGTCTGACCGCTTTTTTACCCGAGCAACATTCAACCCTGCCCTTTAATTCAGGAGTCGACACATTTGACTTGCTGTGTAGAGGATATATATATATATATGTACTCTGTAATATGCAAGCTGTGTGTTAATGCCATATGTCAGGCTGTACTCGAGCTGGAGTTGGCGTTTTGACTGTTGGAGAAAACATAGGTGAGGGAAAGGGTGAGAGAAAAGTAGGTTAAACTGAGATGCAGGGAGGCAGTGTTGAATGGCATTGATTAATAAGCCCAAATTAATTTTGATTGAAGGGTTGTATGCAATGTCATAAAATAGTACCTCTGAGTCCCAAGTGACACAAACAGGCAACATCAGCTCAAAAAACCTTATCATTGTAGTGTATTGTATCATTGAGTGCAGCATTTATGTCAGGAAGGCTGTAAATCTCCTTACATAACTGTAATAGGCAGCACAGCGGTAACTAAGGCCCTTTATGACAGATTAGAACCGCTGTGTTACGGGGGCCTGCTGTCCACTGACAGGCCATCACCTCAATTCATCAACACAGCCTGAGCATTACGGAGCTTAAATGCGTGTATTTATTATATAATTGTTTTCAGGCTAATAGTAGGCAGCAGTGTGTAATTGACAGACATTGCTACAGCTGTGTAATGCCTTGCAAACATTCATAACATGCCTTCAAACTGCCTCCTCTCATACATGTACCTGTTTCACAGGATTTATAAGATCCACTAATCATGCTCTTAGGTTTGATGAGGTTTTACTTGAAAACAGAATACATATCCGACAACATTTGAAAGAGAAAAGAAGTGTGTGTGTGTGCATGTGAATGTGTGTAAATGTGTGCTTTTGGTAGTTGGTTAATTGGACTATGATCTTTCACCGATTGAGTTCCAACTCATCCAAAGACCTCTGGCCTGTGATAAGGCAGAGTAAACAAAGCATGACTGTTAAAAGCCAGCGGTCTGCCACTCTCCTTTCCTTCTACTTTCCAAATGTATTGTATGTATTGTATTTGTTATAAACCAGAGGATGAAATAACGATAATCCTCATTTTGCCTTTGTTTTGGTCTGTCTCGTTCTTTTTTCCTTTTTGCCGTCTTTTCTCCCCTGTTCAGCTACATCTTCTCCACCCCCAGGTAGTACATGCCATTAAGTTGAACATCCAGTATGACTTCACAGGACAGTGAATAAAGTGAATTAAACCAGCAATGCGTGTAATGAAGCCACCTAGTTGTGACCTCCCTCTGCTGCAGCTTAAATCCCTAAGCTCGAGGATCCTCGGGCTGTCCTCTGTTGTCTGCTGGAGGTGGCTCAACAAAGGCTCCCTGGTGGCCCTGACTCACAACAGCAGTGATTAGAGGCCCTGCTGGCAGCTGCGGCGGTCCAAAGTGTAATGATGGATCTAAAACTGATGTAAAGGAGTGATAAACGTTATATCTTAGTCTTTGAAAGAGTTGATTGTGCCAGCTATTGTTGGTCTGACAGAAATGGCCTGTGACTTCGGGCAATGACTGTACCCTGAAAAAGAAAAAATATGGGAGAAAAATGTGGTCAAATCACCTGGCTTTTAGGGTTGCACTAAATACATCACTACTCAAATTCTATCAGTTAGCAAATGTGTATCGAGGTTTGTGCGACTTGAGTGTTGTGTGCAGGTGGAACAGAGGACAAGAGGCAGACAGATTGCTGCTGATGTTGTGGAGCTCTGGAGAAGGAAGTCAGGGGCAGAGTCACTTTAGAGCGGGTGGTTGATGAGTGAGAAAGTAGTGGTTTAGTTCCATGTTTAAAGCCCTTCTACAAACCCAACTACACATCAAATTAAAATGACTATATAACAAACCACAGATGTCATCACTTAGCAATATTAGCATCATTAGTGGAGGTTCAGGACAGGCAGGGATTGCCCTGGCGTGATTATGTCACAGCACACAGCCGCTCAATGGAAATCCCTTGGAATGTGTTTAACAAACATACCAAATCTCATCCAACACCACATCATCACCAATTAATTGACTCTGTTTGTGTGTGTGTGTGTGTGTGTGTGTGTGTGTGTGTGTGTGTGTGTGTGTGTGTGTGTGTGAGATTGAGCATGGGTCACAGTTACGCATCCGCCAGGATGAAGCCCCTTTCCTCCCTTGAAAACACCATCAGGTTATGTAACTGGGCCATCAGTGGACTTGTCAAGGAAGATTAGAGAGACTCAGCAGCTATTTCTGAACCAGTGGCTAGGTTGTTTGTCTCAGTGAACTGAAGGGTAACACGTGACAGCCGGAATAAGAAATTTGAGAGAAGTTATTCTAATCTGAGGGACAGAGGGAGGAAGTAATCAGCTATGATGTGCCCCTTAGCATTAGAAAGTTTGACAATTTTACCTCAAGCACAATAGACACGGCTTGACTAAAAACCTAGTGTGTGGAGTCAACTACTGGCCAGCTTATACCATGAAATCTGCTGAAGATGTTCAATCAAGAATAGATTTACAAAAGAATCACATGTATTGGCTTTAGTATACATTTGTAATCTTCAAACCTAAACTGAGATGATCCATCTTACATTACTAATGAAATCATCATTTCTAAAACTAAACGGTCCTCTTCCAAAACAGAAATGTTCCTTTCAAGGTTCAGAAAAAGTCTTCTCGGGAATTCTATGATATTGTCAACCAAAACATGTCAACCCAAAAATGAAGATATCTTGCTCACAGCTGTTTTATCTGACCTTCAATCTGCTTCCTTTAAACCTGAGGATAGTTTGCAATGCTGTGAACAGCAAATTCAAGCAGATTGGATATATGCATGGAATACAGCTGTTTTTTTTTTCACAATAGTGCATATTATCACTGCAGCCATCCATTATTATGGTAACTGAGTATTTACAGATTTTTTGTATTTTATTTATTTGAGTACTCAGATAGGAAATATTGTTACTTTGTTAAAGAGCAATAGCAAATGCATAAAATGAGTGAAAAAAAACATATCTCTTAAAATGAACAACTAATTGGTTTCTGTTTGACATCCCTAATCAGTATAGACCAATGGTTGCACAAACCACAGGGCTGTCTGTAGCTCAGGAGATGGAGCAGGTAGCTAGGTAGGTCAGGTAGGTCAGAAGGTCAGTGTTTCATTACCATGCTCCTCTGGTCTTCATTTTGAAGTGTCCTTGGGCAAGATACTGGGCCTCAGTTTGCTGCTGATGGCTGTTCCACTGGTGTGTGTGTGTGTGTGTGTGTGTGTGTGTGTGTATGAGGTCTTGATGAGCAGGTTGGCTTTGCTTACAAGCCACCTGCTGTTAGTGTGTAAATGGGTGAATGCTGACTTGTGTTGTCAAGCACTTTTGAGTGGCTAAAAGACAGGAAAGCTCTATAAAAATACAGGCGTTTCCATTTGCAGCAGTTTCTAGATTGTCGTCATTAAAACTTCTGGCTCTAATCTTTTCAGAACTCTCCGCCATCTTGAACTTTTAGCTCTGCTAAGTTTCTGAAATGAAAGGACATAATCTGCCTGCAGTGTCTCCTTTTTTCTTTCCATCTCTCCATTCACATTATATCAGCCCAACTGCTCGAGGGCTAAAGTATGGGATGTACAACTGAAGTAGCTGATGCATCTGTCCTTAATATCCTGCTCACCCTTCGGGCCCATCCATTATAACAAACATGTCTATGTCTGTCACTCTAGCTTTGACTATTTGTCTGCCTCTGTCTCTGCTCCAAGTCCTTATCATTTTCTTTCCAAGCAGCATCCTCAGACCTCAGGCCTCCTCACAGTCCTCTGGGTTTTGTAGGAGCTAGAGTGGTGTGCTGATTATAACGCATTGTGTTCGTAATGCTCGCTAATTGTCCGCCCCAGACTCAGGTAGCCCTGTGTGATGAGCTCAGGGGCCCGCTGAGAGGCAATGTAATTAGCATGCATCTGGGTTCAAATGGAATGACGTAACCTACATTAACAAGAGCCCTTTAGCCTTTTCTGTGTTCTACAAGATGCTCAGGGGTTGCCATGGAGACAAGGTGGCGTTTAAGCAAGACAAATTACTTTGCTGAAGGCAGTTGATGAGCTAAAGGAGCACCCAACATGTCTGAACCCCCCTGCACAGACTCTCCTCATCCTTTCTCCTTTTGATTACATGCAGTAAATTATGTGACTGTCAGCTGGCCAGGCTTGAAAGCATTTAGCTTTATTGTGTTTTCCCACTCTCTCTCCCGACACACACACACACACACACACACACACACACACACACACACACAAGTCATCGTTTTCGTTGTGAGTACAGCTCCAGGTTCAGTTATAAACTATAAACATTACAGTAAAAAAACAGCTCTATTCAGTCCTAAACAATCCTGTTCCATCAAGATCTAAAGTGTTGGACTAAATGCCATCAATAAACTGAGAAGAACACCCCTGACTTAGTTATGGAAAATTGGTGTGTGGACTACTCCTTGGTTTACTGCTGCCCCCACAAACTAAACTGATGATGCTTCCCAAAGATTAAAGATGTCTGCTGCAGGCCTCTTGGAGACGGCCCCATTTTGTGGGAGTGATCACTGCTCTTCCGGGTATTAATGATAATTATATGTTTAGAGCCTGTTTCGCCCAATTTTTTTTTACTTTTTGTTCAGTCTGTGTGTGCACCTTGAGTCAGGAAATCCCTCTCAAGAACATCAAAGAAGGCTGAGTCAAACTCCCCTATTCTGTTCACTCATTTAATACTTTTGCAGACAAATGCAGATATCCCCTATCAGAGCACATGGATTAATTTGAAAACTCCACAAACATATTTACATACAAATATGAGCAAATGTTTTTGTCTCTCACTTACTTCCTGTGGCATGGCCTGAGAGATGTGGTTGCATGCATTCTACAAAGGAAGTGATAAAAATGACCATCTATTTAAATAGTGGTTGATTGTTGGGATTTGGTTGGTTTGAGGTCTAGTGATTATCAGGCTAAAAAGGGGATGTAGGCAACAGGATTTTACACCACATCAGAACCTGTTGTTATGCTCTTTAGAGTGACTTAACTAATGAAAAATGTCTTTGCTAAAAGAGATAGTTAAAAAAAATCACAAAATCAATACTGTATATGTTTCCTCTGACGTGTAGTGTTATTTTTCCCTCTAGATTATTTTGATGTGAGTTTCTTTGTCTTTGAGATATTGACTGTGGTGATGTCTGCCATTTTTTGCATAATGCAACTAGATAAGACTCTGTGTGTTGTGTTCAATTTGCTAAGAAAATGCATTTAAAAAAAGAGCAATGTCCCTTTTCCGTAAATCATGACCCTGTACTCATGTTAGTCCACAGAACCTGTTGTTTGCAGTTTAATGAAGGAGATATTTCTTTCTTCCTAACTACATCCTTTAATTTTGTTAATTTCCTTCTGGTATATTTTTCTGTACAAGTGCCCTAAATGACCCTAACAGTAACATGCAAAATCACAGAATTTACACTACAGAGTGGATGCTTGAACCTTGATATGGCAAATGGTGTCCAAAAAGTTTCATGAAAACATCTACAAAACATATATTTCACATTCAGAACACCACACAACAGCTGGTTAGGGTAATAGTATTAACAGTAAGCATTAAAGATGACAACATAAATGTCTTATTATCCAAAGATAGCAATAAAATAGCACAGCAGCATTTTTCCACACTACTTTACCCACAGCCATGTAAAATTACACTTTGAGGGGGGGATGGGTTAAGCTAAGGAACCAGGACTTAAGATGGTGTGCAACAATGTTAATTTCATTGGAACCATTTTAAGAATAATTGCGATAAAATTAACAAATGCTCAATAGAATAACTGCAAAAATGTAAATTCTCAAACATAAACTGGAAATTAAATTTTGAGTCCTTTTACATACCATTCTATTAAAAATTGGTTTGATGACAGGCTCATGGGAAAGCCTCAAATCCTGAGCTGAAACTGTTAATTTATTTTTTCTCTCTCTTTAAGCACAATATATAATATCCGCCCCTGGAGGTTTCTCGGTCAAAACTCTAAAAACAGAAAAAATCCATTTGAATACATCCTGGAGAAGCATGGGATTATGGGATTTGCTTAATTGATTGTTTGAAAAATGTAGGTCCAGACAGTGAGACTGCATGAGAAGCCTCTCTGGGGGATTCTGTCTTTATCTTAAAAAGAGCAGTATTCTCTCTGTCCTGTGAAGTCAAATGTTGGCCTGGCCCACTCCACCGCTCTCCATCCTTCTTCATTTTCTCCTTCTCCCACTGTTTCTTGTTCTGGCAGTCTTGCCCGTATTACCCACAGTCATTTTATTCCTTCTCTGCCCTTTGCTCTGTGTTCATCTCTTACACCTCGCTGTCAAATTTCTCATTGTTTCGCAGCATCACTGCAAGGCTCACTGCGTCTCTGAGCTGTCTTTCTGTCCCAGTTAGTCATTTCTTGCTGTGGGTTGCTAAATCTCTTCGTGTGATCCCTGCCACACTTTTCTTTCATCTGTTCTATTCGTTCAGACGCACAGAGGTCTGGTTATTGTTGCTTTCGTCACATCTGCCAACAGAGATCATGCTTCCCTCTATTTCTGTCAGTAAGTTTTATGATGTTACAAATGAATTTAATAATTCTTCAGTCGTCATGCAACATTCACATGTCACCAGAAAATTCCAGCATTTCAGAACTTCTTGTACCACGAATTTACAAAAGAAAACAATATTTAAATTACATCACTGCCATAGAGTTTTGTTATACTACAATACAATATTACAATAACACCTTTAAGTTTGTCTTGTAGACAGAATAACTGTTATTGTTTACAAATCTATTTAAAAAGTTTTACTTTGCAGTTTTTGGATATTTATTAAGATGTCACTAGGACTCAACACAGAAAAAAATACTTTGAAACTATTAGTAAAACACTTTATTTACCAATAAATCCTGATCACCTCTAATATCTCCACGGAGCTTTGTCAGTTCTGGAGAAAGGTCTTGCAGCTGCAGCTGTTATCTCTCGCTGTAGAGGAAAAAATGCTGTGGCTTATTTGTAATTTAACCAGTCACAGTTGTCTTTGCAAGTGCTTCGCCTTGGATGTAGTACATTCTGAAAATGACGACATACAGAGAGCAGAAGGGAAAGACAATGCTTACTGAAACTTTTTACCAAATGACATGTTATACCCAGGTTTGCATCTGGAGAGTCAGACTGAGAAAACAGAATGCAGTTAGTGAATAGTAATTGTCTACTAGTTTTCTCCATGAACATCTGGAAGATCTGAATGAAATTGTTAATAGCCATCAGGTATGCATTGAAGATGAGACCTGAGTCTAACAGACACACCTGACAGCCTTATTAATGCACTTAAATATGTCATTTGTCTTTGCTAACGGTGACTCACTCTTGTGAGGCTCGTCGCAGTCACCACCTTGTAATAGCCTTGCAGCTGCTGTGCGAACAGCTGTCATTTGCTGACACAAGTACACGGACGCACAAATAATAGCTCCGATGGAAACATCCTGCCTGTTTGACACACATATGCTTTATAATAAAATGAGACTGTCCCCCTTGAGTCAGAAAGCTCAGTCACTTTCCACTGTTGGAAAACAAACTGAAGAGCTACTTTTCTCATCACTGCTGAATCTATTTCTTATTTACCATGTTTAACAGATTATATAGACTAGTTGGATTTAACAAACTGTTGGATTCAAGTTGATCAAAATGATCTGATATCAATTCATAGTGCAATAGATTTTTAGCTTGCCACACTGGCAGGTACATTGCTGAATGCCACCGCACATTTGCTGCTGAGCACTGCCTTAGAAATGTAACGTAAGTTGCAATTGCTGTGGAGCTGTCAGCTCCACTAAACTCAAACAAACAACTGTCTGCCTGCTTCACTTTGAAGATGATCGACTGGAACAATGAAAGATGTCAATCACTTACAAAATCACGACAATTAGATAACACATTGTCAGTTGGTTGCAATTGTTGTTGCAAACTTGAGTACCAAGATCTGTTGTCTGGTATTTCAAGGTTTCATTGTTTTGCTTTTTCAGCCCAATAAAAGAAAAAAGTTGCAAAATGGGCTTTGTGGCTCCAGTGGAATTTACAGATTTGAAATGAAAAGCCTGCATTACAAACCAAGAGCTTTGTGTTTGAGAGACACAAGCATGTGTTACACAGGGAGGATTTCTAGAAGGATGCTATCTAGTTGCATTATGAGTATCGAGGGTTTTAGGAGCCTGATCCATACTCAGGATATACTGGCCCTCTTGCTTAGATTGTCACCACTTTTAAAGTCGGTCTCTACCAACATCCTGTGGCTGAGCAGGGAAACATGTCAACCCACTAGTCACATTCTAAATTCTGCACATTCTAAAGGCAGCACAAAAAGCCCAAAATGTTTATGCCAAACATTTTGGTAATAATGTGCTAGCACTGCTTGAAATATGAATATTTCATAATTCATGTTTTATATTTTTTCAGCTTATGTGATGGTCTGTAGCTTTGTTGTGTATTGTTTCTGTATGTTAACCTCTTTTACCTGAGATTAACAGGTGCTGGTGTTGACCTCTTGATTGCCGTGGTTTAGTCAGTCTCATCAGGCTCACATGACTGTAGTTAGTGCAGAGAGTTTGACACTTATTTGCAGCCTGACTGCTGGTTGAGTCATGTGTAAAGAATGCTGGACTCATGCCACTCTGGCTACCACAGCTTAACAGGGATAAATGGACTTGTAGGGACACATTCTCCTCTCCAAATCCCCCAGTGCACGGATATGACAAAACACTGTCATCCTGTAAATCCAGTAAACACCTCCTTCTCCAGCCAGTCCATCACTGATTTTAATTAGTGCAGTGAGGGTTATCTGTCCTCCTTTCATCAGTTAGCTCAAACAAAGCTGATAACAAGATGTAGACAACAGCATCTGCTAATCCACTAATACAGTCGGGTGACAGTGAGTCATGAAGCAGGGACGCAAAAGTCTCCCATGATAGAAGGACCCTAGGGAGCAACTAACGCATGTGCCTGAATAAAAATGAGTCCTTCTCCTTCAACACCTCCTGTCCAAGCCTCCTCCCTCCTTATCCCTCTCCCTCTCTCCTTCTCTCTCTCCTCACCACCTTAATGTGAATAAAAGAACAAAGCAGCATTTGACAGCATGAAAGGCTGATGACATCACCACAGTGGCGTCCTGCGAGCAGCGGAACAGTGGTGAATAGGGCTGATAGAGCCAGCTTAGCTCCACCACTGGAACGCTGGACTATTGTAAAGCATGAGCTCTCTCTCTCTCACACACACACTCACTCACACACATAGAGACACACACACCTACACCCTGTGTCCTCATTCTGACAGCCTGGCCTCCTGCAGCTCTTATCCCTATCATGTAAAGATAATTCATAATGATTAAGAGATTAGAGGGTGTTAACCACCAACTTCCCAAACCCTAACAACAACAGCCCCCATCTTTAGTTGTCCTGTTGCCAAGGAGACTGATGGGTGCTTCTCCCACTCAACCAGTGCCAAGCATTGGCAGCCCAGCTTGGCACAGTGGGTGCTAGTTCCATTAAGGGTGAATGTCTATTCTGTGCACATTTGAGCTGTTTGGATGCTTTGTGTGTGCTTGTGTGTGTGCTTGTGTATGTGTGTGCGTGTGTGTGGCCAGGCTGGCTGCCCAGTTGTAGCAGGTGCTGCTGGTTGAGTTCTGGACGGTGGTGGAATGTGTTATTAGAGCAGTAGATCAACTCCCCCTGACTTGCAGTGAGTCTTTGGCCTCGACAAAGAAATTCCTTTTCTTAACAGCTGCTGACAGTAAAGGCTGTGTGAGGGGAGAGTGCTGAAAAAATTAGGTTGAAAATGAAGATGTTGTTCTGCACCAGTTACGTTAAAATACAAACATAATGAGGAATGTAGTCTTTGGGCTCTATCTGTGATACAGACACAATTTTAGGGTGTCTTGGCCTCTGCAATTAAATTTCTAGGCTCAGAAAAAAAGTGTTTTGATTAGACAAGCACTGTGTATTTGGATAAAGTATTGTTTCATCTGCTCAGATGACTTATGGACAGAAATGTGTGAAATCTATCTTGATGGCACATAAATGATCAATGCATGTTAAATATTTGAATTTCCTTATTTTTTTCAACAACAATATTCTACCTGTTCAAATTCCACCCAGACCTCGTTGCTCTATGAAGTGTGTTTATTGTTTGAGCTGTATTTCCACATCAGTTCTTGTAGTTATTGCGTGTGCTCTTCAGGCTCTTTGTGCCCAGGATTCATTGTTGCCTTCACGCATGACTGTTTCTGTGCATTGAGGGGGATGATTTAATGTATCCAGCAAATATTCGGGATATGCACAGACAGATGCTTTTGAAGTAGCACAAGGCATGCAAGCCGAGGGGACTGACTGATGTGGGCCACAGCCCTGCTTTCAAAAGCATGAATATATACCGTCTGTACTTAAATGCTGCAGGTGAAACACTGACAGTGTTGTGTCTCAGTTGGACAGCGACTGTCTGCTCAGTCTTCTTCCCAAGGACTCACGCATTCATACAGACTGATGTGAGTCTGCAGGGCAACAAAACCTGTCAGTCAGTCGTGCTCCATGACTCTTGATGCCTCACACCAACACCTACACACACATAAACATGCTCGAACACACACAGACACATACAGTCTTGTCTAACGTCTGATTACCTGGTCTGGCGGGGCAACAGACTCCTCATACATTATGCATCAGTGTGTTTGGCCAACATGTGATCAACTCCCCTACCTGTCTTGTGTTTGTCTGCATGCAAGTGTGTATGCACATGTGTGTTTCCATGTGTGTAGTTCCTTGCCCCTTTATTTGTGCTTGGTAAGGGATTGAGGTTTAACAAGTTTTGTCTAATGAGATGCTGATTTACCCTCATTCTTCTCATTGTATATGTAGAGTGTGTGTTAGTGTGTTTCTGTACTCTTACTGGAGTATGTGTAATGTGAAGACATCCTGATGGGACCTTTTGCATGTTATTAGACATGCATTCAGTGATTTGTGGCTTGATGATGCTTTATGTGTCATATCATGCTCCACCTCTGACACTTAATGGAACTGGCCGTGTGGGTGTCTGTCATTGGATATAACCCAATTATTTTGATGATTGTCACCAGTAATACAGAGGGAGGGAATGAAGAAAGCTTATTTTTGCTGTTAATTTTTCAGCTTCAGCCTGAGTCAGCATGGCATCAGCTGCTTCAGCAAACAGACCGAACAAAACAGAACAAAAACAAGCTTCTACAAACAGGCAGTTACGAAACCCATGAAATCAGCCTCTCAGATGTGAGCTTTTACTGGTTTTTATCAGTTTTATTTCATCAGCATTGTGTCTTCCTGTTCATGGCTGTTTCCGAAAAGAAGGAATTTAAAGACATATCCCTGAACTCTGAAAAACTTGTGATGGCCATTTATTTAATTTTGAAAACCTTTTTATAAATAACACTTGTAAATGCTTTATTGAAAATAACAGTAATAAGTTTCATCAACCTTAATAAAATTCTTTAAAAAAAAAGAGCTGTTGTGTTATGATGTATGAAATTCACAGACTAGTCTTACGTGCATGTTTGGTTTTTTAAATGAAGTTTAGGTGTTAATTTTAAATCCTGTTTGAACAGCTGTGTGCACTAAGCGGTGCAATTAACGTCAGACATGGTTTGTGGTGAAAACTAGAAGCATGATGGTAAATGCTGTAGAGAGATGCAGGGACACACACACACACAGGTTTCATTGATTTGTTGTTGCTGTACTGTTGCACGGCTGCAGCTTTGCAATTCAATCGTGGAGGCAGCAGTAAGGGGCCATCCACAGCAGCCCAATCTGCTCTTATACGTTAAACACACTCTCATTCGCTTCTAATGGTGGAGCAGGTCTTTTAAGATGCTTTCTCAGTCCTAGAGTATCCCATAGCAACCAGACACTTGGACCTTGATAAGGGGACAGGAGACAAGTTGATGAACTAGAAAACAGATGCTGTTACTGCTTGCTCAGTTTTGAGGAAGAAAATAAAATAGATAAGTAAATAAATAGATAAAATCAAAAATTGTTCCATCAATCTGGAATTAAAACAAGGTGTTTTTGTATTCTGACTCGGGCTTTAGGGGTATGATTTGTGTGGTTTCTTGATTGTATTAATGTGCATTATTACCCAGCAAACATCAGTCAGACGGTAGCGTTATCCCAACTGCCAAACATAGTCCTGGTCAGAACAATCTCAACATGAGAACACTAAAAAATGAGGTAAAATGGGTAGTTATGAGCAGATGGTCACATTGTTCTTTGCATGCCCAACAACACTCATGTTCATGTTTTTCTTTCTTTCAATTTTATACCGTAGACAGCTGATACATATGTGGCCATGTTTTTGTTTGGATTGTTCAGTTAGTTGTGCAGTTATTTCATTGCAATGGGTTGAACTTTTCCCTTCTATCAATATCCAGCCTCATAAGAAGATGAATAACTTGCTGCCAGAAATGGAACTGCACTGGATTTTGGTTGAACCAGTTTGATACATACAGACATTTGGCCATAAGCAGATTTTAGTGATGATTTTGACAGCATCTATAAATTCATCGTAAATCATAGTGTGTGTATATATTTATGTGTATGTGTGTGTGTGGCAGATGTTACCAAGTCGCTATGGCTTAATTAACCTTTGTACTGTGATTCCATTAGACAGGACAGATCACAGATCCCAACCTCACATAAAACATAGTGCGTAAACAAGCAAGAGCGCTTTGTTCTAACAGAGAAAATCTAAACCCATATATCGCTATTAGATAACTGATGACTCACAGTAACAACAACAACTACGACAGAGCCGCAGCTAATGGATGAGGTTACAACATCATCATGGTAAAGGACCTCAGATTTAATCGAGGATCCAGGGAATGAAGTGATAGTGGGAATTGAGGCTGGTAATGAGTGTATTATTATAAATATAAAGCTGGCTTAAAACAGTCAATCCTCTGCATCAATACAGAGTCCCAGAGGACTGTGGATTTGCGATACACTGACATGCTAACGTAATTGCTTTTGTTGGCTAAACAGGGAGCTGCTGAGGGAGGGTCCTGCTCTCACTGCAGCTTTTGTGCTATTCAGGGCAAAGTCAGATCCTCACTGTTTATCTTTTAATTTTGTACATCTTGCTGCTTTCATCTACCATGTGGCATTAAGTTGCCCGTTTGTTTTTGGAACTAGAAAGTGGTGATATTGACAAACTTATGGCTTGTCTCAGCTGCAGGTAACTGCATCTGTGCATAAATGAATAGCCAATCTTCCTGCTTTTGTTCCACTGTCTGTACTGAGACTTGTACTTCTTTAGAGAGTGAAACAGATGAACCTGCCAAGACCATGTCGTCAGAAATCCACCTGTTTATGTCAAGTCAGTCTGATTTCAGAAGGTGCTGTGTAGAGAAACCACCCACCGTTAGTGTGTGAATGGATGAATACTGACACTTGTGTTGTGAGGTGCCTTGGATAGTCTCAATTCTAGAAGAGCTACATCAGCTACATACATTCTGTATTTGTTTAATAAAACAAATACAAAACAGCAGGTTAAGAGTGAGGTTTGTAGTATTCTACAGTTGTAGCTGCTCTAACTCTCAACAAATTTCATTAAAATATTAAAACCGGCAACATGTTGGTCAAACAGTTCATATCTACCCTACTTGTGGCTATCAAACCCAAACCTGTTCATACTAAAGACTAGATCTTTTTATTGAGTCAAAATAAACTTACGATAAATGTGTTTTAATGGTTTTCAGTAAACATTTGACCTAGTGTAACAGTGTAATCTACTCCTAATATTAGCAGAATACGGTCATTGTTGGTTTGGCTCCACACACGATTTGTTATTATTGAACCTAGATTACATCCTTATGTAAACTGTATAACAGATTATTCGGACAGATAGAATGTCTGAGCAACACTAGTGCCATTTAGATTTTGACTGCAGTTAAGCAGCATCAATAATGAATCCATCTCCTTATGGCACAGTGTGCTTGGAGCAGCAGTCTGCAGACCAATGCCTAATCAGCTTAATATTGTGACTTATTGATCTCATGATTCACTCAATGATTACAATCACTCAAAAGCCCCTTCATTGACCTTGTGTGAAATCTACCCGTGCAAAGGATCTATGAAAGTAAATGTGTTTGTTTATTTTACAAACACATGAAGTAGAAAAATTGATTACACAGTCCAGGATACGTCATACATGTATTTCTGCTTTTTTGCACTGTGCTTGTGTGTGACTGCATCTGAGGCATAAAACTGAGAGTAGGCAGATAAGATTGAAACAAGCCAGGCAGACAAACAGACGGAGGTGCGGTGATGTAAGACTCAGATAAGGGCAGTGGCACTGTGAGTGTGGTTTTCCTTTCACACAGAAGCTGAACGTTTCCTGCACCCCTGACTTATCCACCGCTTTCGCCAAGTGACACCTCATTTCACAGAATGACTGGTGAGAGTTTTGGTTCAGGCCCAGAAACACTCGGCTGTCAGCCTGGAAAGAAAACTAATTACCTCTCCTGTGCAAAATGATGAAAGTGATGAGGCACGGTCCATTACTTACATTTCTACAGTTTAGAGATGAATGAACTATAAACGTCCCCAGTATTATTTCATTTTCTAGAAAATTTTCTAGAAAAAGTCTCATACCAGTGGATTGTGTTAGGTACATTTCTAACGCAGTTGCTGTAGTTTTAATAAAAGTCTATTTTTAAACTACTACTCTGTGGTGCATTTGAGGACTCTTTGACAGAGATTTAGTTTTGGGAACTTAGAATCAGAAAATCTTCCATGATGACAAACCGTAAGCAAACAATATTAGAAAGACTAGAGGATTTGCTTGTGTCTGACTGGGAAAAGGATCACAAATCTTACAGTCTCTTAGTGCATGTACACTGCTTTCTACTGGCAATTGCTTTTCCTTGCGATATGAAAAGTTTGCCAAAAATGAGTTCACTAATTGTTCACTTTAATTTATCATGTTTATCACTGCATGTATGAGTTAGGATTATTATTCATGTTGCATCTCTTTTTGCGTTCTTTATTTTGACCTGTAGCATCATGCTGTCAGAAAGTGGGAAAAGCTGTTAACCTGTTTTGCACCTGTTTAAATAAGTTTCTTATCGTCAGGCTCTCCAAATAAATTTAGACAGCAGGTTTTTTGTTTGTTTGTTTTTTGTTTTAGTTTTTTTGTTTGTTTTTTGCTAGTGTACTCTGAAGGAAACGAGGCACCACAAGACCAAAGTTTTAGTCCAATATTTTCCCATGCATTGTATCTGGATTATTTTTATATAACGCAAAGGAGTGCTGGAAAAAACACAGTGAAAAAGAAGAAAAGAACCTTATCTCTAGATGAATACTATTTGTTCATATTAACATATGTTGTTACAGTCCAAGAGGTCAGGACTGTAAGCAGGACGATAACTGTTGTTGATTTTAACGTGTCAGTTAAGTCTGCTTTCTTTAGGCTTCAGGCTAAATCTACAATCAGATTGAACATTTTGGAAATTAGTGAGCTACCTCGTGCAACTTCAGGCAAAAGAAAGCAAACAGCAGTATTTGAGCATGTGTAGAGATAAAAAGTGAGCTCACTGAAGTACACGTCCTGAGGAGTAACTGTCTCAGACAGGTAGAACAGAATGATGTAAGAGACTCACAGTGAGAAGGCGACTGCAGAGATAGCAGGTTTACTGTTCTGGAGTTACCTAATCCAGTCAGCTGTGTGTTTCTGTGTGTATCTATCTCTGTCTATCTATCTCTAAGTCATAGAGATCTGTGTGAAAGAGCAACACATACACACACACACACACACGTACACACACACAGATTTACAAACACAGCTAGACACAATCTGCACATCTTTGTCTGCTTCAGGGATTTTCCAGCTGCACAAAAACATTTTACAGTGACTTGAAATTTAAGCTTCCGCTGTGTGTGTGTGAGCGTGTGTTTGTGTGTGCACGCGCACGTATGCATATGCGTGTATGTGTTTACAGTACATGTGTTTGCCTGTCCATGTACACTGCACTCAATCACACAGTACAATGTGCATGTTTATATATCAGTGTACAAATTATGGCGCAATATACACTCTTTGTTTTAAACCAAATTACCACAGAAAACACCTTGCACAACATTGTAGACTGAACAATATCATCGGTCCTAATATTGTGTGTGAAACAGGGATTTATTACCCTACTGTGCTGTATTTTTAATTCACTATGAATAAAGAAATATAACGAGCAGTTTTCTGGCTGTAAAGTTACCACTTTTTTAAGGGTTTTGTGGGACAAAGAGAGCTGACTAAGGCTTCTAATCTTTTGCCAGGTATTTTTTGTCAAAAGAACAGATATTCTCTCACAGTGTTCTGTCTGTATGCTTAAACAGTAGCTCCATCAACAGATACATAAACTGGTCTTTATTATGGTGTGATCTAGACATTTACATTCAGACAATGTAAACTGGTTAAACTAAATGTGAATAAGGTACCGAATGCCACCAATTTTAGGCACTAAGACCTTTATCATTTCCTTGGGAGTGCCTCTTACCCTGAGCACAGTTATATAACGTCTTCTGTGACTCTGGAGGTGCTTTGTCAAGTCTAGGACAATAATCCTAGCTATAGCAGAACTCCAAACTCAGAGGTCTGGGGGCCTTGAGCTTAGAAGGAATAAGTTTTCACTAAGCAGAGTGAACATAAAAATATGCTATTGACTTGCATAATTGAAAATTTAATATAATTTAGTATAACTTCATGGAAGTGCAGCACCATATCAGTGATGGGTCATTGAGTACATTAACAACCAAGTGCCCCCTTTTGTTTGAAAATCATTTACATTCACTGTCTAGCAGTTTAAAACATTTTATATTAGTGTTTTAAAAGATCTTTATTGAAGATCTGTGTTTTTTTACTCCACAAGAAATTTTCAAACTCAAGACTTGTGTTTTTAGTGGTTGGACCATTCCTTATATTTTAGAATTTCTACAAGATTTTTTATTTATTTTCCAAAAGTTCAGCCTATGATATCCCGTATCTTTGAAAACCTTTAGTCCTTCACTTGACTAAATAAAGTTCTGTGGATTTGAAAAAGTTTGACTGCACAGCATGTATTTACACAACTGGACCAGCTGGATTAAAGAGCTTCAGCCGAGATAAACGTCACCTCTGTGGTCTTTGTTTTGAACTTTGAATGTGATCTACATATGAAGTTACTGGTTTGCTGCTCCTGAAAATGTTTGTCTCTGTGCAAATGCCTGCTACTTGGTTTGTCTCAAAAGGGTTTCTTTCTTCCTAACATTAAAACAAAAGCTCATACTTCACTCGCAGCTCCATTTTTCAAGCAGACGCTGACATGCATCCTAACATTTACACTGAGTGTTGCACATCTGTAATGGCGCTTTGTACTTTATGAAAGATCAGGTATTACTTATATATGACCCACATTATGTATTTAACATGCAGCATGTGTGGGTATTTTGTGACATTTGCTTTTGCCGTCCTTTCAGGGCCATTTGACCTCAATCACTGCACTGGGAGTTCGGTGTCTAAATAAAAAAAAACACACTGAAAAGTAAAGTTGCCATTACAGAGTGTAATATTTCCTTTCAAGTTTATGTGTGTTCATGTCTTAAATGCCATGCTCCGTTGTCATATTGATATTGTGTGTCATTCATGCTTTACTCATTTTCATGCATTGATTAATTTGCTTTTCTGTGTGCATTTGTTTTGACATCGCCCCCTTTTTTTCTTTGTTTTTTGCTCTATGTTTTTCTGCATGTGGCTCATCCATAGCTTTGTACCAATGGCTAGAAGCAGACCGCCAAGGCAGGGATCCAGAAACTGCAGCCACAGGTAAAACACCATCAACCTTTTCCAGATGATCCAATTTCACGGGAAAATTTCATATAATCATCTTAGATCCACTGTGGTTTTTACATGTTTGTCACATTTAATTGTTCTAACAAATTTTGTCTCAAATGATGCTTGGTCCATATTTGTTTGTGCCTTCTCACTGGATGCCTGAGTAACAACGTATGGTGCTTATTAAAATGCAAATACATGTCACTGAAGCTGCACTCTTAATCACTTCAACAATTAACTGATAGGTTGCATTATAATTAGTTTAATGAAAACTGTAAAATGTGGGAGTTTGCTAGCGTTTTATCAAATCTAAATCAAGTATTGATTGTACTAGTCAAAACAAATCATTGCTTTCAGATTTCAATCAAAAAGATTGATGATAGGGCTGAACCTGTCTCAGGATTTTGTTAGTCAAATCAAATTTGGCTGATCAGTATTTGAAGGGACTATTTATTTCTTTTTTTCTCGTTCATTTTCACTGAACTACGATATCAGCCTTCATTAGTCTTATTTTAAACCTGTGAGACTCATATTTAAAGGCCTTTTAATATTGACTTGACTTGTAATTCAAGCTCCTGCTGTGTGTGTGTGTGTGTGTGTGTGTGTGTGTGTGTGTGTGTGTGTGTGTGTGTGTGTGTGTGTGTGTGTGTGTGAAAAAGAGAGAGAGGGGAGAGACAAAGAAATAGATAGAGTCAGTGTATGTTTGCAGCTTACCTTCTTAAATTAGTTTTACAGCGTCCTGAGGCCATTGTGCTACTATATGTACATGCCTAAACAAAATCAAATATCGCTTTCAGGTGTTGTAAATATCATCTCATCCTTTATTTCCACTAGCTAGCCTAGTTTGCAGATGCAAACCAGGGAACTGCAGGGAGCCGACCTGTGGCAGACAGTCCAGGTGTAACTGTGCTTTGTTTTATTCTCCTTCAATGTCAACTAGCCTTTTCATTATTCATCTGGTGTTACCTCTCAGTCTTCCACCTCCTCTCAGCAGTGCATGTATCTGATTTACAAGTAATATGTGTGTGAATTCTTCAGATACATCTTAATGCTCTGTGCCAAAGAGCTACACTGTCCAAAAAAGATTAAAAACACATAACTGAACCATCTATTTTGAATTAAGTCCCACACACAGTGTCCTGCTCCTCCAAGCGTTTGAGGGCTGCAAATTTGGATTATTCCTCAACTGAAAATAGCCCCTAACATATAAAATATTACCACCTATTAAAGTAGTGTTTTTGAAGAAACTGCAGCAAGTAGCTGTGTGTTGTAAGTGCAAACCTTTTTAAAAATTAAACTCTACTGTGCATTTGTAAGGAGTCAAAGGACAGAGAGGGAAGTCAGGAAGTATTGAGAGATGGTCAGGTTTGGATATTTTTATTGATTTGTTATTCTTAACAGAAATATGGGAACCACAGAATAAAACCTGACTACTGCATAATTCTTTTAGTTTTATTATCTGCCATTTAGCATTCCCCAATGTTTTTTTTCCCCACCGCATCTCAGTGGGTAGCTCCCTTTTATTTATGTTATGTTTGGATACATCCACTAACCTACACATGAGTGTGTTGATCTAAATGTGGAATCAGCAGAGATAATTCACAGTAATGTACATAATGTATTCACTTAGTCAAATCAGTAATTCTCCTTTGCAGTTCTTTGAATGATGTTAAGTTACTGCCAATGAAACTCAGCTGTTTCTGCAGATGTTTCACATCGAAAGCCAAACAGGAAAAGGGAGGACTCTTTATAGTGGGATCTTGGAAAACTTTTTAAGGGCTCTTGCATTTCTTCATTGAGCTGTAACATTTGATTGATCTACCAAAATTTTGTAGGATAAAATAATTATGCAGGTAAATTTGTAAAGGTATAAAAAGCAGGAATTTAAGACAAGACACTGGGCACTATGTTTTTATAGAGTCACGACTTTTTGCTGTCATTGGCTGGGAGCTAAACACCATTGCGGAAAGGTTGATACCCAGAAAAGACACAAACACAGCACAATAAGAAGAGAGCTAGAAAATTTAGCAGAGGTTCAAGATCTCTGCAAATAAATACAAAATTTGGCAATGTCGAACATTTAAAGACACATACTTTGGTTGTTAAAAGAATAGTGATTGTTTTTTCACTGTTTTCTGACATGATTTTCAAGCAAAACAATCAATTAATTAGTTAAGAAAGTAATCAACTGATTAATAAGTAATAAAAAGTAAACAACCGTTGCAACCTGACTGTGCCGACAGAAATGACTTTCATTGACAGGACCTTCATTAATGAAAGCAGGTAAAACAATGAAGAAAGACTGGATTTTTTTAGCAATAAAACACACTAAGGACAGACCTCTTATAATATTATTATTAGTGGTAGTAATACGCATTACTGTATACGGAATTTATCAACATATAACCATGGAGGGAGTGTAAAACCATGACATGTATTACAAGACTTTTTAAAAAATGGGTTGATTAGGAAAAGAGACCTTTGTAAAATGTGATCATGTTTCAGATAAGTCCTCTGCAGGTACTGTAGGCATTGTATAATGCATATATCTTCTTTTTTTTAACAAAACATGTGAGACACGATGATGTCGTATAATGGGTGAATTGACGAGGGCAAAACCCCTAAAATATGTGTGTACATCTTTTTTTTTTTAATCATCAGTAGTATATTGTATTTTCTGCCAAGTCAGACAAGGTTTTTTCTTTTGCCTCCCTCTGACCTTTGGGAGGAAGCAGGCAGTTGAAGGTCGACTTCCATCTCAAATCCTGAACTGCCCCCAGACCCAGTGGCAAAGAGTCTGTTCATGTAGAGAGAGATGGCTTCTTGTTATTTTTGTTTGTATCTTCTTTCAGATTCATGCTAACCTTATTCTTGCACAAAACCCTCATTGATCTAATGATGGGGTCCACCTTTGAATGATCAATCACTAAACATTTTAAACAATCAATCTGCCTCTCCTCCTTTCTTCTGGGCTTGTCAATAACCTTTTGACCTTCTTTTCCTGGTAAAAGGTCCAAACGGTGTGCAGTCAATTTACAAGAACTCCCAGTTACAGTGTCTGTCACTTATCTGAAATCAATGTAGGTTTGTCTCCAGCTTGCCACAGGACTGTTGGAAATCTGGTCACTGAAAAGAAATTAAATGGTGTATGGTTGACTGTTGACATTTAATAGCCCGCAGAGACTCATTAAGCAGCTACAGGTTTGTCAGCGTTTTAGCAGCCAAAAAATTCAAGCCTTTGAGTCTAAAGGTGTTTACACCGTTCAAGTCCCCCAGAGCACTTTATGCCTCTTTTTCATCTTTTTCATTGTCCCACTGGGGTTAATTAAAGTAAATGTAATTAATTTATTCTAATTGGATCTAAGGTTGCAGTTGACTGTCAATGTTGTGTAGAAAAGAGAATATCAGCTTTGGATGACCACTGAATTACATTAAGTGTTTGTTCTTAAATGACTTGGTTTTTCAAATTATTGCAGCATATTTTTACCAGTTGTGGTATTAGGCAACACAGTTTGCCTTCTTAAGTGTTTTTAAAGACACCTCAGCCAGCTCTACACACTGATGAAGATTCAGGAAGATTTGTAATTATGACCTTTTCATGACCTCTGAATCACTACATCCTTTATCATTAATTTTTTTTGCAGGTTTTAGGATAAGAGGTTTCTGCTTTGACTCAACACAGATTGTGTAAAATACTGCAGTTTTATTTTGCCATCTTTGTTATTGCTCTACCTCTTTACCTTTTACTCTAGTCCCTAATGCCGTTATAGCATAATACCATATAAACAACACCTACATGTACCTCAACATTTGTACTTTTGTTCCTCTGCCTGCGCTCCCCTGTAATAATTCCACAAACAATTTCTATTAAGTGTTGGTCATTTTACATGAAAAGCATTTTGCTGATGTTATGATCCAGATGATTGAGAGTAAGTATTTGAGCCAGTAAGCTTCAATTGTTAATCACCAAGAGTGAAAGTGTGACTGCAGTTCAGTGATACATACAACGAATGCAGTGTAGGAGAGTAGGAGTGCTGTGATGGAGGCAGCTGTACTGGCAGAAATAGAAGTGGTGAGTAGATTATGAAACCAGCTCTGGTGGACAACTGTTGTGTCCCGAGCAACTGTGTGGCTGTCCTGCATTAAGACACAACAGTCTCACTCTCTTTTTCTCCCTCTTTCTCTTGATCTTTCTTTCTCTGTCTCTCATACACTCACACACACACAGAGTAAATCCCAGTAGATTAAAAGTCAAAGAATGAATAGCACTCAGCTTGGTGAGTACTATTTCTTCCTTGACTTTTCTGCTAAAGCCATCATTAAGTCAGAAACAATCAATGTATGTCTAGTTTTCATCAAAAATTGTACTTGCATGTTGATTTATATACATACAAACTGATAAACCGGCATTTACACACTAACCTGATGCACTAAATTGCTCCCTATGGCCATTCCATCTGAGTGTGAATGCATGTGATTGAGTTCCCAGTAAGCAGATTGACACTCTGTGGAGAGTTCTGGCCGAAGGATGCTGACTTTGGTTGGAAAGTGCTTTGGGTGGTCAAAAGATGAGGGCATATAAAGTTACTCAATTTCCTGTCGGTGAAGATAAAATGACATCAACAACCATTGATGCCATAGTAGTATCTATGCTTCCAACTTCTTTGAAATTGGTTTTCAAAAAAGCAGTTGTTCAACTCATGCTAGTTATCACACCTAAACACATCCGAAGCTGCCAGTAGTTCCTTGATGGGCTCTGATTGGACCCAAGCACATAACATAAGTCATGAAAAAAAACATACATCTAACTACTCAATGAGTGTTCCAGATCCACACGCTTGAAAACAAAAAACATACATGAAGGTTTTGCATAATGTTTTAGGAAACTAGTTTCAGTAGGAATAGCTAGCAAGCTAATAATTGTGTAACATAGATTCAGGTCTCTCTGCAAATCAAAGAAGTAGTTCCTTACCGAGCTGAACACATGACTAATGTCACAAAAATAACTTTATTATAAAAGTCAGTCAGCCGGGAGGTGTGACTGATGTGCCCACTTGTTTTGGTCTGAAAAACTGGTGTTCAAATAAAAGTATCTAATGGCTAAAAACTCATGCTTCATGTGAATATATTAAAAGTTTGTTTATTTTTAATTGTTTATCATAATTTCTCCTCTGTTCAGGTGAAAACTTTGAGCAGACCCCCCTGAAGAGGACGTTTAAGTCCAAAGTCTTAGCACGCTACCCTGAGAATGTGGAGTGGAACCCCTTCGACCAGGATGCTGTCAACATGGTGAGTGAATAGCAGTGTGGAAGAATGAGTCGAGGAGAAAGAGAAAGAAACAACTTAGTCCGATGCTTTCTCTGACGGAGAAAAAAGAGCTAGTGGGATCACTGAGAGACACTTGGGTACACTGTGGATTGTTTTGTGGATTGTTTCTGTGGACTTGCTTTTTGGGAAAGACATTTTTCCAAGAAATTAACCAAACATTTAAGCATTGAGGCCCTGGATTAGGACATGTGGTGCCTTCTCATGGGGTTCTTAGTTAATAGATTAATGATAAATGATAAAAATCTTGTTTGTAATTACCCAGAGAGCATTTCCATGGAAGGTTGCATCGACTATATCTTTCTATTTCAGTTTCCAAGAATTTCCAAGCACAAAGTTATTTTGCAAACGAAAAATAGAAATATAGTTATAAAAAATATACCTATCAAAATGATCTGCTGTGGACATTCTTATCTTCCAATTTTAGAGAAATTTGCTAACCCTATTTTGTGTTGAACCTTAGTGACAACATATCAGGTAGCAGCAGGCTCAAGATGATGCCCCCTCAAAACACTCTGAGAGACATGAGATGGCGAGAACTGTTATTTTTTTGTTTTTGAGTAGTGTCAATGGTTGATGGGGCTCAACAGGGGCTGACCTGTCAGTGTGGTGGCTTTAACAGAAGGGAATTTTCCTTGTGGATTTAGGGGCTCTGTGCGTGTGTGTGTGTGTGTATTGTGCCTTCTCTCTCACTTGTGATGGAAGGTTACCACCTATTTTTCCACCTGCGCTAGCGTCAGCACTGCTGAATAATTCAGTCCCGGTTCTCGCCTTACGTCGGCATGGAAACAGGCCATTATGCAGCAGTGCAGCATCTGAAACCCGACACCCTGATGATTGCAGGCTGGCTAGGGTTAGAGAGAGACACTCTGCAGAAGAAGCATCTTTTTTTGTTTCTGTGTTTTTTGACCTACACGCCACCTCAATATCCCATTTTCCTCCGTGTCCATGTGTCCATCACCCACCATTCTCTCCTCCTCTCCTGAATGCTCACATCTCAGCATCCTTGATAAGATGTTACAAGTCCATGTTCTTTTAGCTGGACCCAACAGTGCACCCAGTTGAGTCACTGGTTAGACGGCCCAGAGTTTTTATTTCCCCATTGGCTGTTGTACTTGAAATCATATATTCCAGCTTTTTTCCGTTACTTCATCAGAAGGGACAACACAAGCAACACAAGCTACCTTACTGTTACTGTAATTATGAGTCTAATGAGAGATGAGGACAGGAGTGGAGATGTTAGCCTCTGTTCCCGCTTCCAAAGTCTTAAAAGTCACCTTGATGAACAAGCATTCAACTGGAGAGTCCCTTTTGTTGTCCCAGCCCTGTGCTTGTTTTTATGCGCACAGGTTTTGTGATGACTTAATCAATTCAATTCAATCAATTTGCCTTTTTTCAGTGCAGTAGACACAATGTGGGCTCCCTCTCTGATTTAGATGTTGATCATCACAGCAACAAAGGAAACCTTCAGATCAGACTTCTCCTCACTAAATGCAACAGTCCAGCAAAGAGCAGAGTAGAAGAAAAAAACGGCTCTCTGTGCACCGAAAGGCACGAGGGAGATCGTAGGGTGAAAGCTCCCTGAAAAAAAATCAATCTAGTAACTAGAATTTTTAGAATTGCATAACTACAATTGAAATATGTTCTCTTTTAGGATCTAGGCCACAGTGATTAAAAAATTTTTTTTCACTAGGATTCCAAAACAGCAAGTTGTTCCATCAGAATATTTTTAAAAACTATATCAAAATTAAAAGAAAACCTTGAGCTGAATAATGTGCTTTGAAGTTTGGAACTGACTCCTGTTCTCTCTTCTCTGCTTGCAGCTGTGTATGCCCAAAGGCCTGTCGTTCAGGACGCAGACAGACCAGCGGGATCCACAGTTCCACTCCTTCATCATCACAAAAGAGGACGGCTCACGAACCTACGGCTTCGTCCACACCTTCTACGAGGAGGTGACGAGCCCACAGATCTGCTCCGCCATGCAGACCCTCTACCAGATGCACAATGCAGAGCATGCCTCTGCCAACCCCCCTACCTCCTCCTCCTCATCCTCCTCCTCCTCCTCCTCCTCCTCCTCCTCCTCTTCCAGCATGGACTCTTTAGCCAGCAGTGTAGATGAGGCCGACTCCCCCACCTCTTCATCCTCCTTGTCCTCATCTCGCAGGACAGGTGGCTATGACTCATCACGCGACACCCTCTATGTGTCCAAGGCCTTGTGCCTGATCACGCCCATGCCCTTCATGCACGCCTGCCGCCGCTTCTTGTCGCAGCTGCACAGGGCTGTTACTGCAGCCACCGCCCCCCCGCTGCCGCTCGAGAGCTACGTACACAACATCCTGTACGAGGTGCCGCTGCCCGCTCCGGGACGCTCCCTCAAGTTCCACGGTGTATATGAGCCCATCGCTTGCCAGAGGCCCGGGCTGGGGGAGCTACCACTGGCTGACTTTCCCCTTGCAGAGGCCTTCAGTCTGCTTGGAGTGGAGAACCTGGTCCAGGTGTTCACCTGCACCCTGCTGGAGATGCAGATTCTCCTGTACTCACAGGGTAAGAAAGCATGTAAAAAATTTTGGGATCATATCAGACTTTATTGTGGTTTTATCAAGCATTTTTGTTGGACTTACATATAATAGTATGCATGGCAAACATAACTGACTCATCCGCTGTTTGTCATTACTCATGTTGTGCTCGACTCAAAAAAAACACAACATCCAAGAATGTCCTAAAACAGCAAATTTGTCAGAACTACTTGGAAAAAGGAAATAATTATTTAATATTTAAGTTCCAGTCCATTCCACATTCATAATGATGAAAAGGTATAAACACGGGGGCTTGCTGACTTGTAGATAACGAAATTGACTGCATGTCATACTATTGTTTACTGAACTATTTATCAAATTCCTCTTAAACAAATATTTGATTTTTGGAATTAAAATTCCAGAATGCAAGTGGACCTCCTGCTGTGAGAGAAGAAAAACACGTATAGAGTGTTGCCTGAAAACTTTGTTTTTCATAGACAAAGAAAGATTCAGAAAATGTTTTTTGATGCTGATAAAAAACTCTGATGAGCACCAGACTCAGCTACATAAGAAGCTATCTGAGATGCACAGTGATCAGATTTTCCTCCTTCTAGGTTTCCCTTCATCCATTATTCACAGTTGCAGTGAGACAAAAGCGTGTGTGCTGCTGTTTGTGTTGGTGCAGATTACCCCAACATGCAGAGCAACTGCTGCGAAACGTACTTGATAGCTGAAAATCATCTTATGTCCTACATTCCCCTGACCTACTCTTTTTCAGTTTCGCTTGAAGTGTTACAGATTCTGCTGTGCTCTTTGTAACACTCTCTCTGCAGCTTGTGTGTTTGTGCTCTGTGTTGGATGAATCATCTGAATAGAAAAAGGTTAACACATAAACAGAACTATCATACAAAATCCTGTACTGGCAGCACTCTGCTGCTTGAACTGGAGGCCTTATTTCTGAGATGCAGACTAATTAAAAGAGGTTGAAAAAGCATAATCACTTTAGTGCACTCTGACAGGAGTGCATCTCGTTCAAGTTGTGAACTCCTGTAGCTTTGTATTATAAATTGCTATGCAGACTTTTGGCATCTAGAATGCTTAGAGGCTTATCTGAAATCTAGAAGACTCTCAGGAAATTGTTACAACTTGCAAGGAGAGGGCTCAACCAATCTGCCAGCATTATCGCTGCCACTTGTCGCTGTCCACTTAAAGCTTTGTAACCTGTTAATTTATAGACCACTCAGTCAGTCTGAACAAATCAGTGAAATGATGCTTGCAGTTTTGCTACAGTAATATTTATGTGTTATATTTGCAGACACTTCAAATAGAATTGTTGATAAATCTGTCACTGGGAGATTAACTCATACATTCAAGATAACATAAACTTATGAGATAACTGTATCAGTGGTAACGTTCATATTAACCCACACCTGCAAAAAGAAGAACTCCACAGTCAAGCTTGGTGGCCACAGAGCAGTATGTGTAGACTTTCCTTGACCCCAAAGCTCTGGTGTGTGGGTCCTTCAGTTAACACATTCGAGTAACAGTGATACTTTCTGTGCAGCAGCGTATGACAGACTGACCAGGTTGGTAAACACCACTGTTGATTTTAGTCTGCAGATTTTTTGTGTTCAGGTTTAACACTTAAACTACTTTCACCTGCTTCTTCTTAAGATAGATCCCTCATCTTTTCACAAGAATATGTTGACCAACTCACCCAACGGAGCACGAGGATTCAGTCTTTTGTCTCTCCACTGTGTCATGGTATGACAAGTCACTGGAGCCACTGCTTGTAGTGACACCAAAGGGATGGAGGATTACACACTGTAATCTGATTGGCAGACTGTATTGGCCCTACTGTAGGCTACTGCGGCTCTCTAGCTCAGCTCAGAGAGTGATTTTGGGATGTTAGTAGGCCACAGTGTAAGATCAGAAAGCCGCTTCAGAGCAGATTGTGTTGGATAGATTGTACTCCTGCAGCACTGCTGGAAATAACTGCACTGAACCTGTGGAAAGTCACTGACAATGTCTCATCTAGGACATTTGTGTTGATAGAAAAGTCTGGTTTGAGTGAATGAATTTTTTTCCCTCAAGTTATTTTTTTGAATAATACATCTTCAAGCACTGAAGCTGTGATGTACATTGTTTATTTTTATAGCACTCGCAGAAGTAAAAATCTTAAGGGACATTTCTGTGTGACTGGAAAAAGAAGTGGTTCTCATTTGCTTTCTTTGTTAGATCAGATACAAAGACTGATGCCACTCATGTTTGCACTTTAATTAGATTAGTTAAGCAATTTGTGACATTTCTCATCTCTAACCTCAAAAGGAAAGTTAGTGAGTTTAGTAACTAAATGTGCTGCACAAAATACTAACCTGTTCCTGTAACAACAGAGTAGTTAGTATCAACTGTGAGCATTTAGAGAGATGGTGGTCCACAAACACTTACACTGCACTAGAAAAATATCCATCCCGAGAGCTGCACAGTGTGAAGCAAAACAACAACAGCAATGAGCACATGGCACCAAAAGAAAAATTAAAAGAACAGATCTGACGATGTGTGAAATAAGGACTGTATACATGCTGAATTGAGAAGTATTTTTAACACTAACAGTAGTTTTAAAAATGGTGACTGAAGCTGTCTCACTGGAGCAAGAATCAAAAATGAGGCACTCCTCCTCCAGGCACGCTCCTCCCTCATCCCTTCATCCTTTGATGAAAAATGGGTCCCACTGTTTTATTCATCACTGTCAGAGTCAAAGATGATTGTGCTTGGTGGGAAATGATCAAAACCAGACTTCACTTGAGTGAAAAACATCCCTGTTTTGTTGAAGATTTCATCATTTTTCAATGTCAGCATCCAGCCAGAGCTCCAACTGTGTGACAACTTTCTCCAATTAAGGCCCTAATTTCTCTGCAGTGAGGGGAAAACCCTGCATGCAGTGTCGTTTGGCTTGAGGCAGCTTGATGGAACAGTTCAGTTTGGGGTTAACGTCGAGAATGTTCCCTGGGTGTTAATGAGACGCTCCCCCACCATATGTTCTTACGCTCTTCCTACTCAATCAACAAGCAGTTACACCATGACAGAGGCATCATCAGACCGTTGCCCCTACCTGTCCTCCCCACACGATTATTAGCTAGGAAGGGAAAGATGGGTATATCCTTCAATCATGGGGAATAGCGGGGGGTGAGGGCTTGCACAAATCGCATTATGTCGTAATCAGTGGAGTTCATTTACATTCCTGGCAGGAATATCTGATGCAGCCTGGCAGCTGCTTACTGCCAAGAGGCAACTAAAAAATGGTGATGGAAGCTGCTTTCATCTGAAAGAGCATCTTAGCCAAATGACATGAAACCATATTGTTTTAATTTTCTGCCTCTGGTACACTGTTGGACCAAAGTACTTGGTTTTCATATACTTTCAACTAGTGTAATGCCTGTTGGAAAGAGGCCTGTTGCTCGGCCTCCTCTATTTCCTCTTTTATCTTCAGTAGTAGTATTTTTTGCAGGGGAGAATGCAGTTGCAGTTCTAGACTCAACAGTTTTCTGTGAGGAAAAATTAATAATCCTTATTAACAACACGGTAATAGTACAGTATAACACCAGTTTTAGACGGCTAAAACAGTATAGACACTTAGAGGTGTTCCCAATACATAAGTCACATCTAAGAGATTTATATTTTAATTATTTATTCAACTGATAAATCTTTTAACTTCCAAATCACTGCCTTGCTCTAAGTGATTATAGCAGACCCTACATTCGTCAGATAATTGACAAACTGTAAAATCAGTGTGATTGCTGCTATGCTGTTATGTTGTAACAAGTGTCATTGCATCTGTGTGGGACAAGAAAAATAATTGAAACACCTTGAGGACTAAGCACAGTCTGTGGGGAAATGCTTTCAGCATAGAGGCTGTAAAGAGATGCTCAGAAAGTCGATTAGAAGCGATTTCCACTATGCAAGTGTGAGTATGAACATAGCTGTAAGTGTCGCAGAGCAATCATATATAACAGCAAATGCACAGTTCACCCTCAGAGAATTCATTGGTAGAGGTGCTGGTCACCAGGACTGCATGTACCACACATTCTGCTCAGATTATACGAGCCTTCCTTGACAGTCACACTGAGGAGACACTTAGATGTACTCACATAACACCATACTTTCTCCACCCGTCACATGCTAGCTTTCCCCATGACCAGATGACCTTCAATCTCAAAGCTCTGTTTGATAAAATCGATTTTGTAGTCTATTTGATGAGTCTAGTTTCCCACCATTTTTGGTGTTCTGTTTGTATGTTTTTTCCTAAGTCACTTGACCAGTGGTTAAATGGTCAAGTGACACACAGAGTAAGCGATTTCTTGGCTTGTTTCTTTGATTTGCCACGGGATCAGATGCCTCTCAAAGCCTCTTTATGTTGAATTTTTTTATCTTCTCTCCAGACTTTGTTTTTCTGATGCTTTAATTATTCTACAACATATTCAGGGTGCAGCTCAAGTCTGTCATCTCTGCATTTACACAATGCCAAACGTCAGCTTTTTACCACAGACATTGTGCTTCTTCCCTTGTGAGACTGAGCTGGCTGTGTTTATCAGTCCCTGCTGTACTGTTGCAGTTTCACAATGACATGTCCCGTCCTGTTTGTCAGCATCCTGGAGCCCTGTGTCTGCCGGGGCTTTCTGCAGCATTACACTTTGTCATATCAGATTTGTATTTTTTTGTTTTTTTAAGTTGCTTGCATGCTTGCTTACATATCAACAAGGCTCGTGCACTTGTCCAATTTCAAAGACAGTTTCTTTGGGAATGCAGCAAATGTCAAAGATGAATCAAAGCAACATCCATGGCCGTGTCTGTGTTGCAAAAAAATGATGAATTAGTTCAGCTCAAATCAACAAGGGGAGAAAATAAAGTCAGTCAGTGTTAAATTCCTCCTTCTTTATCTTCTTGCTTTTCCTCATGAGGCCTGACTCTATGAGCTTTGAAGTGTGTCAGGCTGAGGGAAGGAGAGAGGCTGGAATTTATGAGGTGCAAAAAAAGAATACTGCTTAGGAGAAGCTCTTTCAAGAGTTGTCAGTGACAATGTTGAATGTGTTAATGAAGCCAGCTCAGACGCCATTGAGGCTAATCTTATGCCGGTGTGGTGTGAAGGGGAGAGAGGAGCAGGTAGCAAAGGATTTGCTGTAACATGAAAAAAGTGAGAGGAGGGTTTCAGTAATACCCTATTGCTGTGTTTCCCACGGAGGGGAGTGAGTGGGAGAGACTTTGAACCTGTTCAGACTTGAGAGACAGCAGATATAGATGTAAACACAGGGCAGACACACACACACACAGGTGGGATGGTTCTGACTGGCATGTGTTTTATTTGTGTGGTATGGATGCAAAATATTGTGGCTAAAATTAAACAGTGAAAGGGTAAGACAGTTAAACAAAGAGACAGACTTAGATTACATCTTTGAACAACTGCAGTTACACTAGCAGTTGCGAGTTTTTAATGCTTGTGTGAAAATAAAACACATTTATTTACAGAAACAGTAATCATGTAAAGTTATAAATACTATATAATGGTGAGCAGTTAGACACAGCAGTATTTTGAGCTGCTAACAGTGAATTGCTAACATGCTCATAATGACAATACTAACATTCTGATTGTTTGCAGACACAATGTTTGCAATGGTAAGAATAAATGATGCAACCAGGTAACATTGGGTAACATTGGGTAACAATATGCAGTTAAACAAAGTGTTTTCAGCTGTTTTCACAGATAGTTTTGATTCTACAGTCACATGTATTAATAAGTGGTCTCTTACTTTGGTTAGTTCTACCTGTCTTATTCACCATATTTTTACAGATGTTATATAGATTTTTTTCTACATTTTCCTCTCTAAACACTGGACTGAATAATAAAATAAATAGTCTTAATTGTAGTATTTTTTTTTTGACAAAACAAGGTCATATAAAGGGTGTTTCACTGCGCACACACGCATGGTTAAAGATGAGATTACACCACCAGCCCAGCACAAAGGGAAAAGTCAGTCAAACAAGTTGCTGCAAAACCCACAACACAAAAATGTCTTGTGAGTTCGGTTAAATGTGAACACTGTGAGGAATAATCCTGGAGCTCATTTACGGGAAAGGAACAAAGAGATGTGCTTACATTTCATACACACTCTCCCAGATACACACAAAAACTCGCTTCCTTTTTTTCCTGCCACAACCTGCCTGTGTGTGTCATCATCCCTGAAGCTTCCCACTGCCCACAGATGATGAGTAGAATAAACGACAAACATTCACGTCTCCAGCCTTGAACGCAATAACCTGTTTGTTTCTTGGCCTTTTAACAATAACAGATAATCTGATAATTGATAGCCACCTCATAACTGGAAATGATGGTTCATTTTGAAACATCTTTGTGCCAAAATCTCACTCTCACTTTTACAAAAAGACACTGTGTTTTTGGACTGTGTGTATGTTTTTTCGTTCCATGCATTTATGAATTTGTCTTGTTTGTTTGAAGCAGTAAATACTTTCTTAGGACTGTTTTTTACCATTAGCATCCAGATCACTAGAGCTGTTGGTCAGACACATAGTCACACACACACACACACACACACACACACAGTCTCTCTTTTAAGGTGAGCGAGCAGCTGCCTCTCCTTGAGTTTCTTCTGTTGAACATAAATGAGTGTGGTCTGTGGTAAAGGCACTGGAGAGCTTATGCATTTTTATTGAAAGTACATACATTCCATATGTGCACATACTGGCTGACACTGACTGAACCAGATGGAATGACAGGGAATGACAAAGGGGGAGGGGGACAGAGAAGAAGAGCGGCTGATTGGAAAAAACGGTATAACTCTGTCATGTTTTGTCTCTTTTTTGCTTTCCTGGAGATTGTGCAGGCTTTACACTCTCGCCATCATAATAACGTCTGAAATCACTGCTGCTGAACTCAATACTAAAGCCAGTCAGCAACCGTTGGCCTTAATCTGTTTTAGGGAGCAGCCAAGGCAATTCTCTGAGACTCACACACACACACACACACACACACACACACACACACACACACTCCCTTACATTGGAGAATGTGATTGAAAAGAATCCATCAGAATGTAATTCCTCTTGTCCTTAACCCAAACTCACTCTCAGATTCAATTTGAATCACTTGATGAAAGTCTCTCCTACACATCAACCTGTATATATTTCTTAAACCTTTCTCTCTCTCTCCCACACTTTCTCAGGTCTGTTTGAGAGTCTGCGCACTGCAATAAAACCCTGTATCTCCATAAACTGTGTAATCCCTTTAACTTTGATTGACCCAGACCGATGTCTCAGAGGTTTCTGTGATGTTGGCTTCAATTTAAACATTATGACCTTTGATCAAAGAGCTCCTGAGGCTGTGCACATCGGCTCTGTGATAGTGCATCTCGCCCACACTGTCAGAATTCTGTCTCTACAAGATAAAGCCACAGAACGACAACGGAACTTGTCTACTGTCACTGTAGATCTATTGCCTATCATCACCGTGTTTCTCTCTCCTTTCCTCAGACTACCAGCGGTTGATGACAGTGGCTGAGGGCATCACCACCCTGCTGTTTCCCTTCCAGTGGCAGCACGTATATGTCCCCATCCTGCCTGCCTCTCTCCTCCACTTTCTGGATGCTCCTGTTCCCTACCTGATGGGTCTGCAGTCCAAAGAGGGCGCTGACCGCTCCAAACTGGAGCTTCCTCAGGAGGTACACTGCAACCACACACATACACACAGCTGACAAGACACAACCCAGCAGCATTATTTATCAAACAAATGGATAAAGGCACACCAGCTCAAGCATGCTACGTTACACTTAAAATGGTTCTTTAATGTTACCTGGCACAGTGGACACATAGACCACATGCATGCATGCACGCACACATACGCACAAACAAATGGCAGACCAACAGCATCAACATAAGATCCAACTGCACACCAAACTAAAACTTTCCCCAAAAAACATTGTGTTTGAAAAGTAAATAGACTTCTATAGTCTGAAATTGTAAAGTAGCTTACTTTTGAAGATGTCAGCAGGAGATGGAGTTTGGTGTTGAACAGGGGGCTTGTGGGCTCTCCACAGTGTTGTACAGTGGTATTCTTTCATTACAGCCCAACTATTCAGTCTCTTTCAAAGGAGAGCAGGGACAGAGTTCAGCCTGTATGTTGTCATGTTGCTCTGATTTCAATGACAGTTGAAAGCCACTCTTCCCCTTGTTATGGATAAAGATGAGCAGTAGAATTCAAGTCATTTTGGGGAATATGCCGCTGGAGCATGCACTCCAACAAGTGATGGAACTTATCTGTCTGTGGTGTCACCTTTTCTCTTAGTTGTCCTGTGAACCCTTAATGCTGGTGAGCTGGGGTTTTTTGCAAGGATTTTGACAAAGACAAGCAAGCAGCATTGGCTTCTATAAACCAATATGTGTCCATCTTAAAATGTGTTATCTTCCTCCTGCAGCTCATAGCATCTTTTAATTACAAACATAAACAAACTGCTTTGTTTTGCCATGATTTTCATTTTAACCTGCATTCAAAGCAGCTAAATAGTGGATGCTCTTCCTCTGTGCAATGCACACTGTACCATGATTACAGGAGGAAGAGCTGTTTCCTGGGATTAGTGAAATGTAGTGCCACTAAAACACTCTGACCTTTCATCATCATCATAGTAACCAAGAAGCAAAAAACTACTAAAACTAATGATGAGGGAAAAAAGAAAGTCTTCTGACTGAAAACTATGCAGGTAGTGCAGGACAGACACGAGCACCAGCAGCTTGTGAGAAGTGCTGATGCTGGGAGAAAATGGTTTGCCAAAGAATAATGTGTAAAAGTGCTAGTGCTGCATGAGTTCCAGCCCACCTCAGATCTGCTTTCTGATAAAACCATCAAAGAAACTAAATCTTTACAAACTTACAAAATGAGTCAGATGATGAGTAGGTAATTTCCTCCAAATTATGACAGGGAGCCCTTTGGTTTAGCCACTTCCTAAAACAAGGAGGGGAGTCAGACATGCTGTCTTAGCTGCAGGTTCATAAAGGTTTGCAATGAGATCGTAGCCCTGAGCTTAGGCCGAGCCCTTAAGGCTAAGAAATGTACTCGTGAAAAGTTTTTGATATGAATTGAGTTTTTATGTGAGGACTCTAAATTTATGTTTAGGCCCTGCTAAGGATGGGTGAGTGTAGAAAGGGTGATGAAAGGCTCCCACAAGGACAGCAGAAAAAAAGTACTGTAGGTGTGTGCTTTCAGAAACTGCAGCAGTTTGCAGTCAGTGCTCATTGCTGCTGACAATACAATGTCCAAGGCCTAAACTGAAAAAAAGCTGCACACACACACACACACACACACACACACACACACACATACAGGCAGACTACCTGGCTCCTGTTCAGACAGACAGGAAATTACACAAAAAAGCTTTCTGTTCTAAACAACCTCAAGCGCACACACAGACAAAGTAGCATACAGGCACACATAGACACACATGTACTTTCTCCCTCTCAAATACACACAAGCGTACACACAATAGAGCAGGGAATTACCTATTGTTCACCTACAAATTGGCCTCAAGAAAAGTGAGTCTGAAGTAGACTCTGTTCTCCACATTCTTCTCTCTTCATTATTCAGCCGCAACATTTGTCAGGCAGTGAAGAGGGGAATGTGCTCTGGATGTAGAGCAGTATTGAGCCCAATGCACAGTTACAGTTTATGTGTGTGAGTGTGTGTGTGTGTATGTATTCATGTGGTAAAGTGAGATAAGGCCCTAACAAAGCGGAACATTCAGGCTCGCCGGCTTCCGGCTTTGCTTACATCCCCTGACTCTCTGGGCTTGTTAATCCGACACATTCCGTATGGATGCTAATGATCCCAGCCAGCGCAGGATGCTGCTGCGGAGAACCCACAAGCCCGTCTGCCTTTCTTCCCCTCCTCCTCCCCACACACAGGGTCCCCCCCGCCCCCCCGCCTGCCGAGACTGGTGAATCTCCCCGTGTTACTGAATGATCCTTTGAAGTGGTGGTGCCCCAGAAATGGGCTGATGATGAAAGAATGGCTTAAAGCAAAGCAGAGAGGAGATGAGGAGAGAGAAGAGAGTATGGATGTAATTGGGGAATTAAGGCCAGACAAAGTTTGCCTTTTTGAACCCTGCACTTCAAGCCTTTTTTTTTTCCTTTTAATTAATATTAAATGATAACATGGTAACTGCATTGCAGACAAAATTGTGTGACACTATTACCAAGCCTTCCTTATGTTTTTTCCCCTCTTTGCTTTCCTTGTGCATTTACAAGTATCCCTACTGAGATTTATGTCCAAACTAGGGCAGCCTTCCTGGAGACAAAAAAGTGGTTGTTAGGTGCAGAGTTTACATAATTTCTTGGGTTTTTAGAGGCTAAACAAGCTGCGTCAACATCTGACTGGACACAAATGAGTCTATGTTTGCATCTCTGATACAGGAACAAGCCTGAGTCCTGCTTCTAAAGGCACCCAGCAGAGTGAGTTTCAAAACTAAATGATCCATCTTGTGCATTCAGTGAATTGAGTGTTTTTAGTTTTTGAATGCCCTTTGAGTGGATTGGATTGTGTTTTTTAGAGCCTCAACGATACCAGGTTTAAGATTTTGTGATGTATATAGTGGGGTTTATTTGAGGTCAAGCTGAGGTTTTGTCACCAACCAGCACTTCTGTGTGCTGGTTTCTGACTTGTGTTATGTTCAGTGTTGACACAAAAAAAAGAGAAATAATACCATACACATCAACGTGCTTCAACTTTGACCTATTGTTCCTTCTGTAAATGTCTTTACACAGTTTTCTTGAGTAATTATGGAGTAGCACTGTCATTCTGGAACTGCTGACTTTTAGTTTGAACTCCACTTAAGTAATTTAGATAATCTGATACGTCTGAGTCAGATAAACTTTTGGCCTTTTTTGACATGTGTGAGTTTCTTGTAGCAATACTGTCATGTCCTCTAATCTTGAAAAGACTAGTTTGTTATTATCACTGAACAACTGATCCCTTTCTCATATTTATAGTTCCAAAAAAAAAGAGTTGCATGCTCTCTAACATTTAATTTAAAAATATGAGTTGGTCTTATGGTACAGCTGCTCATTTCTTTTTTTTCTTTTTTTTAACAATGTCCATTTTGGCCAAATGGCTTGTTTTTCAGCTGTAGTGCTCTGACACTGCAACTATTTTATGGCTGCCCATAAATGGATTTTGATGACATGAAAACACCACACATTATATACTGACCTCCAAAGTTTCAATCAGGAGATTATCTATTACCTCTCTTTTGAATACTGAATTCTGTCCCACTTCTGTGAGCTGGTTTAGCGCTTCAGTATTATTGTAGGTTTTGATTTAATCCCTCATGTTAGTGTGATGCTGGATCTATTATGTCAGATTTAGGTTGATCTCCTTCAATACACTGTTATCAATCACACACTGACCTACATTCTCCACACTCTAATATTCCAGCCCCCATCACACCTCCTTAAACCCATCTGTCCTCCATAAGCCTCCTGATAAAACCTGTCCTAGCTCAGGGCTCACCTTGCACCTGTGTCTGCTGTCAGTAGCACCCAAAGGACACTGTCATATTCAGTCTGTAACTCAGAGATCTGATTTTGTTTTTGTGGTTTGGTTTTCTCCGTTCCAGGCCAACCTGTGTTTTGTGGACATTGATAACCACTACATCGAGCTTCCAGAAGACTTTCCCCACTTCCCAAACAAGACCGAATTCATCCAGGAACTCAGTGAAGTGCTGCTTAGCTTTGGAATTTCTGCCAACTCAGGGGCGCCACCACGGACCCGTAGCAGTCCCCTTAGCACTCCTGGCAGCGCCCCTTCCACCCCAGGAAGGGAGCGTAAGGCCGTTGCTCTCCGGCAGCTGGAGGACGACGGGCGGAACGGCAACCTGGGAGGGGAAGAGCTGGCTGTGCTGGAGCTGCTGCAGGGAAACGCAACCCTAGAGAGACTGCAGGCACTGACCAAGCGTACGGGGGTGACGGTGGCCCGTGTGGACGCCCTAAGAGCTGGAGTGAAAGCGCAGAGCTTTGAGGGGCAAGGAGGCTGGACAGCAGCCGAGGAGGAGGAGCTGAAGAACGCCAAGCTGAACGTCCAGCTGAGGGAGGTGTTTGCCAGCCGCTTTACCACCATGTTTGCAGACTATGAGGCCTTTGTCATCCAGAGCGCCCCGGACCTTGAGTCCTGGCTCACCAACCGGGAGCAGATGCACAATTTTGACAAGGTGACTAAATCAGACACAAGAACCAAATTCTTTCTGGAACAGTGTTTTTCTCAATGTGTCCATCATAGTGCAGAAAAAGGGTTTTTTTGAGTTGCATGGCCTTTCTGTACGGAGTGAAAAGAGAGACACTGAACATGGTTATCTGAATTATTCTATGAAATTTAAACCAGATTGTGTAACACTGGAAAATTAATTAGAAATGTTTGTGCTGCAGGATTCACTATGAGCTGCATTCAGATCAGTGAAGGGATTCTAAATAACTGTGTCCACATGCTACATGCTCTACTTTTTCTTTGTGAATTTTGTAAATGCCCTCTACAGCAAATATTCAAAATTAGGTCTCCTGTTTTGTAAAGATGAAAATTTGTGCCATATTTTTAGGTTAATTTGACTTATGTGGGAAAAAAATTTTTAATTTTTTAATTTAGACAGGCTGCGTTTTCTAGTGACCTTATTAGTAGTTTATAACATAAATATTTCAGTCATAATGTTTGACAGTTGAAATAGTCTTCATTCTGTTCTACAGAATATACATATTGGGTGTATTGTAAGGAGTGGGAGGAGTTTATGTGAGATTGTAACATAGCGGAAAATACGTGCACTTTTTCAGGTCACTTTAGAACAAAGATCTGACAAACACTAGACCGGGAAAAACAAAACACAACAAAAATCCAAGCCACAGCATTGGAACAAACAGTCCTGTGATCATCTGCACTGTGTTTGAACACAGACCACAGTTTGGTTCATCTCATTTACATATTTTTTTTGTTTTTGTCGACAAACAAAAATACAGGAAACGGTGGTTTGATCCTCCTGTTAACTAAGCTAACAGTTTTTCATATGTTGTGTCATCAAATTTTTTCTGATGATTTCAATGTCATCTGACCAAGGACACCAAGACAGACATGCTGCTGACTGATCGACTGTGCTCACATTTGAAATGAGTTATCATGAGAAATTTAAGGATAAATAGAAAGTAAGCTTTTGAATTTCACTGCTAGATTTTTTTCCAAAACCTCAGTTTTTTTCCTCTACGTAAAAATACAGTGCTGACTTTGTCCTTGGTGTGTTGGTGCTTTTCTAATGTTGTTTTTGTATGGCTGAACAGGCTACATCCTAACAGTACACATATTTCTGTATCTTGGCGCTCATGTTTGTCTTAGGCCTCGTTCTTGTCCGACCAGCCGGAGCCATACCTGCCATTCCTCTCACACTTTATTGAGACACAGATGTTTGCCACCTTTATCGACAACAAGATCATGTCCCAGTGGGAGGAGAAGGAGCCACAGCTCCGTGTCTTTGACTCTCGCATCGACAAGGCCCGCCTCTACAATGTCCGCGCTCCCAGCCTCCGATCCTCCTGCTACCAGAGGTGCTCCATCCTCAAGGAGTCTGGTAAGCTCAGCGGGGCGAGCTGTGATTGCTCAAACCTGTTGGAGTGTTGTTTACTTCCCAGAAAACATCATTAAAATTCCAACAGAACTGTTTGAAGAGGCTTCTTCACACTAAAAAAGGTAGTGGTTTTAATTGGCATTGGGAACAAAGCTGACTGATTAGCATTCTGCACACGTCTGTCTGTCCACCAAAGCGTAATATTCTTTCATTAGCCAAGGTCAAATGGGATTGCACTGCCACATGCAATTTAAAAACACACAAACACTCTGCGTCAAATTCTCTGCCTTTTCCTCCATTTCCTCCCCATCTTGTCTCTTATTTATCGTCTGGAAGCATCTCAACTATCCCCAGTGACCAGAAAGCCCCACTTCTCATTTCTCTTCATCCCAGCACAGCAAACACTCCATCACTCACTCTAACATCAGTACAAGCACACACACTCTGACCCTGTCTCACTGCTGGAGTGTTTGGTCAGGACTTTTTCTCTGATGTCCTTAATTAGTGCTGCTTGGCTTTCCTTTGTTAAGCCTTTAATTAGTGCTGAATGTGCAGTGTGAGGCAGCAGGTCAGACTCAGGACCCATTTAGACAGTTGCAGGCCAACAGGGAATGTATGAGTCTGTTTGTGGTTTACTAATGTACATGAAACTGAAAGGAAACAAAATAATTAACCAAAAGAGGCTTAGCAGTTATCATCATGAGCAACACTTTTCACATTAGACACAATTATTTTTCTATTCACAGTATAGAAATAGTAAATTATTAATCAGCAGAATGTCAAGCTATCGCTATAACTTCAGTATATCTACTGTTAAAAGATGCAGAATTTGTCCATTATGTATGTTCACAACTGACTGCTCTCCAACAGGTGCCAAATCAACTATGAACCCTCATTAGCTCAGAATTGCAGCATATAATGCTACAGAGCGTTACGAACTCATACTGAAACTGTGCATAATCATTGTCTAGGTGTTCTATGCATATGACAGAACAGACAGTTACTGTGTCCACTTTCAGCTGGATCGTTTGCACCATTTTATGGCTCATAAAAATAACTTCCTCCATAAGAATAGACAGTGATTCATCCAGAGCTGTTTCCTGTATTCCTTTCTTTGTTTTTTCACGTACACATCAATGCACATCGTGTGCTTGTTAATGGGCCAAGTGATGTAAAGCTTTAATTGCTGAGGGTGAGCTCATTTGGGGGTGATGGTGCGTGTTGGTGCCCAATTACGTGGACAATAGGCGAGCTTTCCTCCACCTGCCTTCCTCTTTGGCGACTCGCTCCAGTGCTTCTACTCGATGCTCACTCCAGAACAGAGAATAATACTGCAGCTCCTGTCTAAGGAGTTCAGTCAGACACTAAACAAGGAAAACATAACCCAGACAGTTTAACAACAACCAAAGTTGCACTGACACACAGCAGATAAGAAAACAATGTTTACTGTTCCTGCTGTGCCAGGAGAAGATAAAGCAGGTGAAGGACACAGAGGGAGGAGTCGGTCCGGGCGTGTTTGTGGATCCTTGAAACATAAAAGGGAGAAATACATAAATGGGTCAAAGGGAGGGAGAGAGACAAAGATAAGAGGACATCAGCTTCATCTGTGACTTATAATGTTGTTAATTTGTTCTCCTCTTGGCAAAAACAGCTGTTGGGGCATATCATGCTTGCTTCACCAGAGTGAGCTGTGTGTGTGTGTGTGTGGGTGTATGTTTGTGTGTGTGAGACAGTGTTTTCTTTCCCTGGTTTTTAAGGCTACACTACTGTAAAGTTATTTAATAGCTAAACTTACCAGACTGCTCAAGCTGTTCTGTTTACTCCTATCCACTTTGTTATTATTTCCACATTGCTAAGGATAATTTATCAAAAATGTTACTGTGGAAATATTTTTGAAAGCATTAATTGTGATCCTTATTATATTGTCACAGTGTTAACACTAGCCGCAGTAAAACTTTGTCTTTGTACATAAACAATTTCATATGTATAGCACTCCTTGCTGTTGTCTCAATAATTTTTTCCCCCCTCCAGCTCAGGCCATTGAGCAGCGGCTGATAAAAATTGACCACACAGCCATCCACCCACACCTGCTGGACATGAAGATTGGTCAAGGAAAATACGAGCAGGGCTTCTTCCCTAAACTACAGGCCAATGTGCTCAACACAGGGCCAACCAATAACAAGTGAGTCCAAATCCACCTCATGACTGAAGTCCACTTTGCAGGCTCACCAGCCTGATTTTTGCACTGCTTTCATGTGTCAGTTGAGTTAATGAATTTTGAGTGACCTGTTTTTTTTTTAAGATTCACTTTTTATTCAAAGCAAATTACCGAGAGCTACACAACAAAAGACAACATTCAGCAGCTCAAAGGAAATTACTTTTAGTAAATGTACACTTTTTTTTTTTGACTGAACCGTGTTAGCCCTGCCTCCAGTCTGTATGCTAAGCTAGGCTAGCCATGTCCTGACTTGCTCTCTGAACTTAACACACAGGATGGTATCTGTCTTCTTATCTGCCGATCAGAAAGAGAGGAAATATGACAACCTTCTCTCTTTTCTTTTAAAGCATTGAACTGCATCAGACAGCTGGGTTCTAGAGAAAGCAACAATTTGATAATATATTCTTCTATTTGAGTCAGAGGAGGTGCGGGATGATAATCACTCTGTTGTAACCACAGGTGGTCTCATAGGACGGCGACAGCACAGCGTAGAAAAGACCGTCACAGACAACAAAATGAGCATCTCAACCTCGACAACAGCCTGAAAGAGGTAAAGAAGATAAAAACCTCTTTTCCACCGGCCCAACCCGCCTTGTGAATGCCCTCTCCCCTTTTCTGTTTTCTAACATTAGGTAGTCTGTGTGCCTCATATTGTCATATTTTTGTTTTATTCCGTTACTGAATTTCTGTTGGTCTCTGTTTGAGCTTTACTTGTTTCTTCTCATCCTCTTTGAGCCTTCATTTGCATGCTGCCTTTTCTTTTCTTTTCCATTCTTCTCTTTTGTTCCTGTCCTCTCATATCTGCTCGCTCATGTGTCCTGTGCTGGTTGGTTGGGGGTTGGACGTACCCTTCCTCTTCCTCCTCCTCCTCCTTAGCAGGTGGAGGGCTGTCTGGTCCTGCAGAACTCCATGGCGTTTTGGGAGTGGGACAATGCGTCCCCTCCGCCTATCAAACCGCCTAAAAAATCTGCCTCTGCGTCCTGCCTGGTATGTGGAGGAGCAGTCTGTGTTGTGGACCCTCACCTGCTGCCCACACCTCACACTTTTACTCAGGGTTCCCACTTGTTTATGGGGTTCAACTGTTCACCTGAAACACCCTACCAACATCACAGCAGGCAACCACTAGGCTGTTGTCAGAAATTCAGTGTAAGAAATGCTGCTTTTTGCTGTTTGAAAGGCAGCCAAACAATCCTCTTTGACCACTTGTTGATCTCATCCAGTAGCTTTGTGTGAAACAGCTGCAGAACACAATAACCTAATGAGGTTGGAGGTGTGCAGCCTGTTACCTGTTGCTCTTCATCTGGCAGCTCCCTCCCTGTGCCATAGAAACAGCTTTTGTTAAAAAAGGGACTGTTGTCTGGTTTTGAAGACCCATTTTTGCTGAACAGTTCCAGTTTTTGCTGAACACGGAGCGATAAATGCAATGCTTTTCCTGTGACAGTGCTGCAGAATATAAAGTAAGCTGGTGTTTTCACATTTGAACACATTCAGTGTGCAGCTGTAGCAGCTGGAAGTTCTTTTTGCACTAGAAGTGATAACCCAGCACTGAAATGGTGGAAGAAGAGAATGGCAGCCTGTACTGATATAAATAAGAATAACTTAGTAGAGAGGAATGTACAGAATGTAAATGCATTGAATGTAAGATATAGAACATCTTACTAATTGTAACTGTAACAGTTTGAGGGAATTTTAAGATTATATAAATTACAGTCAATCCTGCTGTTCAGTCTCTTACAGACCTCTGTGATTAAATATTTGACACCCAAACATATGGAACTGTACAGATCAAACAACTGGGTCAAACAGCTGAAGAATTATTATTAAGAACAGGAAACAATTTAGCAAGCTCACAGATAAGGCATTTTTAGTTTCTGATCAAAAGAAATGGAGCTCGCCCTGAAAGCAGTCTGTGTGTTTACTTCACCTCCGAAAAAAACAGTTTGAGTCTTCAATTTAACTGTTGTAACCTCCCTATAATCCTTAGAATATAAAAACAAAGCAATAACAAAAAGCAGAGCAAATTGAAAATTTATATTTCAGGAAGGCTCTCCCAGCTGTTAACCTTTTGGAAAGCTGTGGAACATCAGTGGGAACCCTGCTCACCTCCCAACACATCCCAACACACACACACCCATTCTGCCCTCATTCCTCACAGCCTTTCCTGTTAACTCACATGAGTCCTTTGAATTGTTTGATTTTCACAGCATTTCCCTTTAAAAATACAAACCATAATCATCATGACAATAATGCTCTTATGCTGCAAGCTATTAATGATGATGATAGCTAAACCAAATTTCAAAAATAATGTGAGTTATGTTCCTCAATAACATGATTGCTAATGGACTTTGAGTAGTGTATCTTTATCCGGTTGATCATGTAGCATTATTTTTCTTATTTATATTGACCACAGAAAACAGACACTGAGTGTTTATAACATGTGGACTTGCTGCAAGAATGTGTTTGGTGGGAGATATAATGTCTCTTCCTTTAGTTTGTGTACCCTGAAAAATAAATAAGTTGCAACAGACAAAGCATCTGTCCTAATTATAAGTGTATGGCTGCAGCCTGAACAGAGTGCATGTCCTCTAACCACTAACTAACCTCTTCTGTTTGGTCTTCAGAAGTACATGCAGGAGGCACGCAACCTTGGAAAGAACCTTCGACAGCCCAAACTTTCTGATCTGTCTCCTGCTGTCATCGCTCAGACCAACTGGAAGTTTGTGGAGGGGCTGCTCAAGGAGTGTCGCATGAAGGTGAAACATAGAACTTTAGCATTTCTCAGCAATAAAAAAGGAGCTGTGATGTACACGTACAGTCATCCACTGAACTCTTGACATCTTAGTCAGTCACTCACACACACACAAACACACACCCACACACTTTGGAGTTTTAACAAACTCAAAGCCCTGAGGGGTATCACTTCTTATAAGTGATGCATGCAGGCAAGGATAATTGTAATTTCTCTTGGTTCATCAGTGTTCAATATCAGAAATGTCTTGGGGACATATGATAAAAAAAATTCCCATCTGAGACACAAAAAATATGATTGTGGCACCCCCTACTGAGATCAGACACTTCACCCAGGAGTGATGTCAGACACAGCTCACTCTCACCCACACTGCATTAGCTTCTTGCAACTGCATCTTCAACAACGATTTTGAAGGAATAATAATGATCATTCCAGATGATGGTCTGTAGAGCACACTAGCCCACCCAACACCTAAAAAATGTAGCACATAGCAGAATATTGCATCAAACCATATATGTGTTGTTAGAGAAATATTCCCATTGATTGCTCTAACAATGTGTATATTGGTATCTGTGTGTGGGTGTGTGTGTTTAGACCAAGCGTATGCTGGTGGAGAAGATGGGCCGGGAGGCAGTGGAGCTGGGCCATGGTGAGGCCAACATCACCGGACTGGAGGAGAACACTCTGATAGCCAGTCTTTGTGACCTGCTGGAGAGGATCTGGAGCCACGGGCTGCAAGTCAAGCAGGTCAGTGCGCACACGCATTCAGGCACACATGCATGCACAGAGAGGAACTCTCAGATGCACAGGGAAACTTTGTCACAGAGTAGTGCATCTGCACTACAAGTTTCTTAATATAATTTTTAATCCCGCAAATCTGATAGCACAGACTAGCTCGGGCTGTCAGTATAAACATGTCGTGGTTAATCAGGTATTTATGATCATATTTGATATTGAGGGTAAGAGATTATTGCCTGATAAATCCCTCCTGTCTGAGTATAATCTCTCCCTTCATCAGTGAGCTGTCTGTATGTATATATGTGTGTGTGCACGTGTGTCATGATTTCTGTTCTCTGACACACACTCCTCTGATCTCTCAGGGAAAGTCAGCCCTGTGGTCCCACCTACTGCACAACCAGGCCCGAGAGGAGAAGCTGGAACAGCAGCAAGCAGAGTCACCAGGTAACACACACACACACACACACACACACACACACACACACACACACACACACTGTCTTTCCTGCATCATCGACACATTCGGATAACAAATTTCTGAGTGAAAATACAACATGATATCCTGCATTTCACAACAGTGCCACATGTTCCTGAGAGGAGGAAGTCGGACTCTTCCATATCCATGCCGTCTCTTCGTGTTTCTCTCATGCAGGATATGAGGTACGTGCTAGCGTCTTCTGGTTATGGCAGGATGTCTCAAAGGTTGACATCAGAGATGTTCAACCTGTCTCCAATCTTTGGCCTAAAAAACACTGCGATAACAGCCTTTGCTGTGTCTGTACCCCAAAATCATCAGGATCACTCAACTTCTGAGAGTCACTGAGGGATGAGGGTGGGTTTGTACTGCCAGTGTGCCTGGTTGTTTGAGATTTTCTCCATTGCTCGTCTCCTCAGGCATATCCAGAGTATGTCTGAAATTAAGACAGATGTGGGCCGAGCGAGAGCCTGGATCCGTCTGTCCCTGGAGAAGAAGGTGCTCTCTCAGCACCTCAAACAGCTGCTGTCCCGACAAGCCTTAACCAAGTAAGCACTCTTGTGATCAATCAAACTCACACACACACACTTACTTTTGCTTATATTAGGCAACATTGATTTAGATGTTTTCGGCTAAGATGCAGGTGGACTAATATCATAACATGTCCCAAAAACATAAGTCTGACTTCTGACATCTGTCCTTGTCCCTGAAGACATTTCCCCTTTGAAAAGGTGTCTCACACTGTTCTCTCCTTTTGTGGCTGTCCAGTAAGGTTTCAAATGTGACATCTTTTTGTTATTGTTGTTATTGTTTATGAGCTCTCTGCTGCCCCCTTTTGCAGGTACAATTAAAGCACTGAGCACATTAAAGTAGCACTCAGTGACATTTATTTTTTAATCAGAGATCATTTCAAATAGAATGTCTCACATAAATGATCTTATTATTTAGTTCACAATATTCAGTTAAAAAAGAGAGTAGAAAGGGTGTAAGTTCAGTCCAGTACATTATTCCAGCCCAGGATCACATGAACAACCACATGACACTGAGGACCCGTTGCTATCAAAGGTGTCCCATTGGAGATTAAGTTAAGTAGAGTTCAGCTGAGGTAGAATAAATGTCCACTAAATGAAAGTGGATTAGGCCCAATTACAAAACACTTGTAAAACCTTAAAGGTAGAGAAGTGCAGCCCATTTGTCATTCTCCACAAATTGTTGCAGTCAGTACATAAATCCTCCATTTTGCAAATTAGATTTAGTTTGAGGTGTACTGCCAGGTAGTTCAACAGTACTGTTGTCCAACATAACCCTGAAAAAGAACCTAACAGAACAGTGACCATATTCTTTTTTATCACAAAGTTCCTTTAATATAATTTGATATGTTAACAAACACCAACAAGTTCTTCAGACTGATTAGCTGTCAAGAGTTCATGGCAAGGAATAAGAGTTTCTTTTGTCTGTCTGATCCAAACTCGACATTGTGTCCTTCTTTTGAGCTTCAGTCATCAGTGTCACTCTGACAGACGTTCTTCTCTTAAAGACAGTCGATTTTGAACAACTGATATATTGAAACTTGTTCCTGTGTTTTAACCTGACCTGTCATGCCAATGATGTGCTGTGTTCAGGAAGCTGTACAAGCGTTATGCCTTCCTGCGCTGTGAAGAAGAGAAGGAGCAGTTCCTCTTCCACCTGCTCTCTCTGAACGCTGTTGATTACTTCTGCTTCACCAGTGTCTTCACCACCATCAGTGAGTTCTTCATCATCTGCACATGATCTCTGATCTCAAGCTTCATTTCTTGTCCAAAGCTCAGTTGAGATTTCACACTAAATGTCTATTAGTGCACCAGTCACGTCTGCTCAGCAGCTAAAACATTTCAGCAGTCATGTCAAGGAAATGTACATGATTAGAGGTAGTAAAGAGATGAACAACATTAAAGAAAATGTCTATAACTTTATGGGGGTTTTAAAAGTTGAGGTTGACTCAAACTATTCAAATTACACAATCTGAGATTGGGACAAATTTAGTCTTTTATTGAGGTGCTTAAGACTTCTAGACATATGTATCATGTGAAAAATGGTCAACTATCAGTATCAGTCCAATTGTACACATAGATAAAGTCTAAATCTGTGCCAGGGAATAAATCATGAACTTTTCATTTGTTATTTCTCTGCGGCAAAATGCTCATCTGTGAAAAAAGAAATTTCATTGTTCTTGTGTAAAACAAAACATCAGTCTCTTCATGATTTCTGTGGTAACTGCACCCATCTGACTGATTTTAGCTAGGAAACCTCATCCTGCTCCATGACCTGAAGACTCTATCTGACAGCTGGCAAACGGATGGCAAATGTTTAATCACACTTTTATTTAAACTGATTGATATATGGATGTGGCAGTGGTTTCACCCAGCCAGCCTGTGGTCACTGTGTTCTCAGGCCTGACACTACATAGGCTACACATCTGTCCCACTATCTACCCAGTCTGTTGCCAGCCAGGCTGGAGGAAGCAACAGGGAAGCCAATCTAACATTTTTTTCCGGGAAACTTAATCCACATCTCAATGCACTCTCATGCCATTTGAGCTCCCTTCAGGGTTTTATTATTTGATCAGCAACGTATCCCATAATGCCTCTTTCCATTCATTCTTCATTGAGTTATTTGGTCAATGTCAGCTGCACGATGGATGGAGTTGAATGTGGATCAATAGCTGACTGAGCTATTAGTGTAAATAAACCATGAGGTTGTATGTACAACTTAATTAAAGAGTTAAAACGCAATTTATTATTTATCTCTGCATTTGCAAACAGACCAGCTAAGCCTCTGATTCATTTAAAACAACACACACTGTACATGCTGACACATACAGTTTATGTACAGTGGATACAGTCTCTGCTGCTGTACCATCTGATCTGTTATTCTGCTTTTCCTCTGCTGCAGCATGTTTACGCTGAAACTGGGATTTCATAACAAAATTGACCCAGTGAGATAACCTACATTCAGTCTAATTTGCATATGAGTGTTTATTTCTCTGTTCTGGCGCTGAGCGGTTGTGTTTCCCTGCAGTGATTCCATACAGAGTCGTCATCATCCCCATCAAGAAGCTGAGCAACGCCATAACCACCTCCAACCCATGGGTGTGTGTGTCAGGAGAGCTGGGAGACTCAGGCATCATGCAGATCCCCAAGAACGTCCTGGAGATGACTTTTGATGTGAGTTGTGTGACCTTTGACCTTGCCTGTGCTGACCATACGGTCACTGTGGTTTGTTGAGTTCGGTGCAGTTTGGGTTTTTGTGGGTTGGGCACTTTGGCATGGTCTTCAGTTACACTCCCTCTGCTGACCTCCTCTGTCATTGAGAAACCATCACACTCTGCATGCAGTACTAAAGGAACAAAGGGTTTAGTATGAAGTGGATCTTCTGTAGACCAATGCACACATACACTGTACATATCCAAACATATATATGTACACATATATATTTGCATACACAAATCAGTAAAAGAGTAAGTAAAACAAATAAATCTGATGTTCACTAAAAATGATTTTGTGTTTTTAATAAATCAATCAATTTCAAACCCTGTTTAACCAGATGTGTGAGAAGAGGAATAAGATGAACAGCCAACTAAAATAAGACAATTCAAAAATATATGTTGCAAGCTGTTGACAAACAGCAACTGTGCTCTATTCAACATTTCATAATCAAAATATGCTCTCTATTACTGCCTCTCACAAAATAAACACAGTCGCAATACGGATTAAAATGAAAGGAGAAAGCTGAAAAATTTCCACTAAATAAACAAGACGCAACTGAAAGAACCTTACAGTAGTATTGTTTCGTCAACTTGTGTTTCAAGGATCACAAATGAACTTTGACACACAAACTAATTGTTACTTTTACCCCAAAGAAATGAATACAGTACTAATTATACTGCTATTTACATAGAAAAGCACAGGAACATGTCTTCACCCATGCAGCTCCTGAGCCTGAGGGCAACTAATCAGTCATGCTCCCACTTGTGGTGTAGAGCTCAAGTCACTCCAGTCTTACTTTGAGAAACTCTGGATTGTTTTAATGGTGGAAAGATGCAGGACTCTGTTTTGTTCTCAACCCTCCAAGCCTGAAGAGCTGAAAAAGAGGATGACCTTTAGTAGAGGAAACTAAAGCCCCATTGGATAGGATTAACATGACATGGTTGAAGAGGATGAAATCTTTATTGTGCTTCTTTATTATATAACCCATCATACCAGACAGTGTTTAATCTTTGTCAAATTACATGTGATAGACTGATACTTGTAACAGACATGGACGTTCAACAGGACAAACATCACTGATCAGTGCAGATGACATTAAAAATACTGCACATCCTCTGGAGATATAAATATATAAATCCAGTCTGAATGGGGCTACAGATTTCCTGGGGTCCTCCTCACACTGCATGTCTGTCTGAGTTTGAGATGTTTCTTTTTCTGTTTGCATGTTGAGTGAATTTTTTCTTTTGGTTCAGAGATCCCCACCCCACCGTTTCCATTGTCCATTCATTGTGTTTTAACAAGTGTCTTCATCTCCCTCAGTCTGCTTTCAGGCCTCACACGCACATCTCCGCCTTGTTCAAGGTCAGAGGAAGCCCCTGCTCCCTTTTCCCATCATCCCCTTCTGTTGCTTTGAAATGCTTTTGTCTCAGTTGTCCTTTTGTCCGTGTCCCAGCAGACATTTTTGTCCTGCAGTCAGCCTTAGCCTTATTTTAGCTTAGACTGACTCATAATTGGTTTGTTATCCTGCTACAAAGTGTTTTCAGGGTAGAACACCATCTTTAATTCAGCTACACTCACCCCCCTATAATTTAAAAATTGCTAAAATTCTTTATTTCATGTCTGTGTTGTAATTATTAGCACTGCTTGAAGGTGTTAAATAAATCAGCAAATTTAGCCAAAGTTCAGTGTATCCTGGTAATAAATAAAGGAAAAGACTCAGAGATTTTATTTAATCACTTCTGTTGATTCCTGTAAATTAAATCATAAAATAAGATAAAAATAAGATAAATTTAATAACAGTTGTAAAAAAGGCTGCTACGTTCAACTAACTAAATCTATTAACTAAAACTTGATTAAAGACAGCAAAATAAAATTAATCTAGACATTGACACTTTTACAACCATGGGTACTACAACAATAACTATAATCTTAACAATATTAACATGCTTTCAGTTGTGCTGTAAAACATGTTTGCATGATATAGTTTACAGAGGATTTAATTTTGCTGGCAGATGTAACTTAAATTACTCTGCATTAACTCAGTGTTCTCTCCTCTGTGTGTGTCTGTGTTTAGTGTCAGAACCTGGGGAAGCTGACCACCGTTCAGCTGGGTCATGATAATGCCGGACTCATGGCAAAATGGCTGGTGGACTGTGTCATGGTGCGCAATGAGATCACAGGACACACATACAAGTGAGTGCAGGCTGTGCATTTTTAGCCATGTCAGCAGCAGTTTGTTGGCCCAAACTAAGTAACTCACAAGTATTAGATGGATTGCGAAGTTCCATCCTGACATAAGTAAGCTCCTGACTTTTCCTCTCGTGCCACCAGGATGAAATCGTGGTTCAGTATGAAATATTTTAGGACCCTAGAGGCTACATTCTATGAGTTGACCTTTCCACTATCACCACCAGGTCAAAGATAACACTTATCCAATATTTCAACATTTCCAGCATAAATCTGCTCAAATAATAATGTTAGCATGCTATTATTATCATTGAGATAATGTCAGCATGCTGATGTGAATGTTAAGTTCAGATACAGCTGCACAGAGCCGCTAGTCTGGCTGTAGACTTGAAGTCTTTGTCAGCCATGTATTGCTTCTCATAGGTGTGCTTTCAAGTGAGTGATACACAGTGATTTTTGCACTGATATATCAACTTGCTAGGCTAGATTGGTACTCACATCTGAGTTCTTGATTGATGCTAATATGAAAATTGATCAAATTTCATTTAACTCTACATAACATCATGAGCTAACTCTGTTTCTTTTATATACCCTTTTTAGGTCTAGAAACATTTGACTTTCACTGGGGTTTTTTTGTATTTTTCTAAATTGTACACACTTCATGAATATGAAGCATAGTCTGTAAGGATTCTGAATACTTACTTTAACATTTCCTGGATACGTAAGGAATAAGTTGGTTTTTGTAAGTACACTCAGGTCTGGCAAGAACATGTACAGTAAAGAAACAGTGAGGATACAGAGGAAAGAAAAAAGAACACAATCAAAGTGGAGTGTATCAATGAATAAGTCAGGAACAGACACATCACCTTGCTGCCTCCGTCTCCTTCAGGTTTCCATGTGGCCGTTGGCTTGGCAAAGGTGTGGACGACGGCAGTCTGGAGAGGGTCCTGATCGGTGAGCTGGTGGTACCCAACGGAGAGGAGGATTCTGCAAGAGGTTGCCGTACTCCCCCGCTGCAGCGCTCGCCATCCCAGACCAGACGCATCAGCATCACATCTATGTCTGGACAAGGAAGCAGTCAGTATCTCAGGATTCACATGCAGCTTTGCAGCACTGCTTAGAACCTGCTAAAAAATGTGTCCCTTTTTCCCCTTAAATTAGTTCCAAACTACTTGATTTTTTCTGGAAAAATAACTAGTTAATTGAAAAAATAAATAAATAAACAAAGCACTATTAATTTCTTTTTCAAAATAAAAGCTGTTTTAGTCTAAACTCCAGTGTGCTACCAGATCAAATACATATATTGTATAGTATCTTTTAAAAACCTATTTCAATATTGTTGTTTAAATTCGTATTAAAATGTACCTCTGTTATGTACTTACATACTGTAATCTAAAATGTTTTCAACCATATCGAATTATGTCATTGTTTTAAGTGAGAGAACTATATTTTGTTTAAAACGGTGGTTTAAAAATTTCAAATTTTCTCGTAAAGTACAGGTTAATAGATGAGACACTTGAATTTTTGTCGTCTTAGTACTCTGTTTGCATGTCATATTTCATCTCCAAATGTATTAGTTCCCTGCTTCACACGCAACAGTTTTGTGATCATTTACAACAGCTCTCTTTGACTTAAAGTTGTACACTGCAGAGATCAATGGGAACTGAACTTAGCTAAAAGTAAATAGTAAAAGTAAATTAATGGATTGTGAGCTTGAATATGACTGTAAATGAACAGAGTAATCTTAAATATACTCTTACAAACATTTAATGTGATCTTACTTCTCTGAGCTTTTGTATTGATGCAGTTGTTTGTTTTATTCCAGAACCAAATTCAGGCCAAATTCAAGAGGCTATCGGGGAGGCTGTGAACAACATTGTCAAACACTTTCACAAGCCAGAGAAAGAGGTGAGGGACTGATCTCATTTTTAGTGCTGTCTGAATTCCTCTTCTTAGCGATGAATAGACTCATTTGCTAACTGCCTTCTCACAGCTGCACTTTCTCTGAACTGGTACACTAAACTGGTTGTATTCAATTCCCTTTGCCTCTATCCACACTGTATTTAGAGAAAAACAAGAACTCAAATAGAAATATAGAAACAAATAAAAATATAAAAGAATCTATAATAACATCAAAACAATGTGTCTCGTTTTCCCAAGTTAATATTAAAGTCAATAAGTTGGTGTTTCATGGCTAGTCCAACAGAGTTCCTGAGGCAACAAAGGTAAAAAAAAATGGCACAAATGCCCTCAGGCCAGTTTTACCAGCACACCAGACTTGTCTTCTGTCAGACGAGTGACACAGAGAATAAAGAGTAACCTATGCAGCAATATAAGAGGCCTTGACAATACAAATACTGTCTCATGTTTACTGATTCTAATTCTCAAGGAACTGCATAATATTATCTCCTCAAATCTATGGTAATTTGCCACAATAAAGCCAGGACTTCAAACATCTGGAAGCAGAAGATTTTGTCTGGTTGGTCATTTACTTGCAGATTCTCTTTGTTAACAAGCTGCAGGGTCAAGTTCAGGGCTCATCAAATGCTATGTGGCTAACAGTACCTCTTAGCTGGCTTAACTGGCTAACTTAGGACAGACTCCTGAAAATACACAGAAGTTTTTTGCGTCAGTGTGAAAGGGGTCAAAGGAACCTAGACAACTATCAGCTAAATCTGCAGCTCTCTCAGCTTTACTGACCTGTAGTTCAAGTTTAAGGTTAAGCTCATTGTTCAGCTGTATAACCTACAAAACTGCTGGTTTGGTTCACTTCACTGTCTTTCCTTATCTCAGTGACTTGACTCTCTGCGGTGTGTTGATGTTTTGTCTCCTGGTTGTCTTGCTGCAGAGAGGCAGCCTCACAGTCCTGCTGTGTGGAGAGAACAGCTTGGTCGCAGCTCTGGAACATTTCTTTCATCATGGCTTCAAGTCTGCTCGCCTCTTCCAGAAGACTGTGTTTCTATGGGACTTTGTGGGTGAGTGTGGAGTGACAGCACCATCTGCTGCCGATAAGATGACCCACTTATTTTGGCCCATTTATTGAAACGGTTTTGTTGATGTGTTTTGTTATTTGGTATTGTCTAAAAGTTGTACAAGTGGTCTAGGGCTGTTAAGATGTGAAAGGAAACAAACTGTCTGTGTCTGAAATGTCCTCCCCCACCCCCTGCAGAGAAGGCTGTTGCCTACATGGAGTCAGATGACCAGATGGGAGACCTTCAGGAGACCACAGAGCCCCTGGGGATGACCTTTCAATCACTGTGTCACTATGTCAATGCAATCAACTCTACACCCAGAAACATCGGCAAAGATGGAAAGTTCCAGCTGCTGGTCTGCCTCGGAGCCAGGTCAGTTTCAGGACAACTGGCATACAGCTAACGTGGACATTTCAGCCTTGTTTCTCTGTAATGTTCAAAGTATTCACGGCAAAAAAATATAATGTCAGATTTCAAGTTGTTCTTGTAGTTGTGGAAACTCACGTAAATTAATATTTATAGAATAAGATCCTAATCCACATCTAATGGTGCTGTTAGGTTGTTTGCTCCTGTTCTGATCTGTAACAAGACTTTCTATTTTCTCAGCTAACTCATTTGCAACACCAATTTCTTGTCTAGCACAGTTGAAACAGAATTCATGCTGCCTTTAGTCTTTATTGCTCTAATAAATGAAGACAAGGTTAGAGGTTTTGATCAGGCTGAAACAGTCATCCTGCTATTGAGGATCATCACTATTGATAGATAAAGAACTTGAGTCACAGATGTGGAAACATCATCTTGCTGTTTGCTCTGCAGAGACCGTCTGCTGCCTCAGTGGCTCCCCCTGCTGGTAGAGTGCCCAGTGATCCTGCGGATGTATGAGGACACAGCCCTGCTTAGAGACCGCACCACTGTAAATGCCCTGATTGGCGTCCTGGAGACTCTCCACGACTTCCCCATCACACCGGAAGCCTCTCTGGTCAAAGGCATTGACCTCTAGCCCGGGACTGGACCATCGGGTTGTAACTCAACTCTACAGTTTTCTCCAAGACCTCCCCTCACGACCACCAGTTTGACCCACTTTGCCACTTTTAGCCAGTTAACTCTGGTAATTGGACATAAGGAAGGAGGATGTGAGGAACAACAACAACAAAAAACTAAAAGGAGGTTTGGTTACCAAAGCAAAAAGTTCCACTGCTTCATGAGACACTTTGGGCTTTGGATCAACAACAAGTTTGGATGCAGTATTATTGCCCCACCTGTGACTCTAAAAGACCCTTTTAGTTTAATTACAGCCAGTGCTTGATCTTGGGTTACGTCATTAAGTAGAAATTCAAATATTTAACAGAACATGCCATGTTTTCAGGGTGATTTCCTTCCTTTCGAGGCAGCCACTTGTTTTACCTTTTTTTATCATATCAAATATGTACTTGCAAACAAACAAACAAAAAGCTTGTTGGATAAATGTAATCCGGTATAACTTTTTCAAATTTTCTTGTTGTCAACAAATTCCATGAAAAAAATCCAAATCAACAACATGTCAGTCCATCTCTGAATTATCTCATCTCCAAGTAATTGGTTCTTTCTGCAGAAATAAGTCTCTTGAAATGAAACATACACATACTTTCTTTTTCTGGGGCTATTTTCAGCAATGGATTGATCCACATTTGGTGCACTAGTGAGTATTTGGGACAGCATAGCAGTGTATGTGGGACTGAGTCAAAATAAACTGCATTATGTGTTTTCATGGTAATGGAGCAACATGCCACCCAGGACAGTTCTAGTACAGGTGTGGCTAACTGATGTGTTTTAACAGTTTTTAGTCAACAATGGAGCTCTATGTCACAGAGAATTAAGATATATTAAATTTTGATCAGTAGGATAAATTAATCACTGGTTGGGAAATTTTTTTTGTATGATTTCACGTTGAATTAATAGGAAGAAAAACACTTAAGCAGGCATATATTTTTAAATATACCAACAGCATTAAAAATAACCAAAACACTGGCTGCTTTAAGGAAAGGAAATCAATTTGTAAAAACTGAAAAACGTTTTGTAAAATTGCCGAGAGTAGTACATACTGACATGAAGATAATCAGGTTGAATGACTTAAAAAAACCACTAATATGGTTCTTTACAATTTTAGTAGCAGCATCAGACAGTTGCCTGTGTGCTAGCTGTGTTAGCTGTGTGCTAGTTGTGTAGCCTAGTCCTGCCTCCATAGGTACACCTAGAATAACTGTGTTAAATTGTCTCGCCTGCAGAAGTGCCACTATTCCCACACCCTAGTTAGCATTAGCATTAGAAAGCATGCAACAAGATATAAAAAGAAGATACAACCTCAGGAAGAGACTGAGCAACCACTAACATTCTGGAAGAGGATGGAATAGATGGTGATGGAGTTCTTTTCTGTGACCTACTGTCTCTTGTACAGCGCAGTGTTGTGGAGTCATTAGCTCCCCAAGCCTCTTTTTCTTTGAATTTACTGGACTTTTACTGGGCATTTTCTCTGTTTTTAGCCTGTGAATGAACAAAAAAGCTGATCTCACTGATGTGGTTCAGAGCTTCAGGAGCTTACAGCTGCATGGACATTCCTTCCAAACTACACACACTGACCTGGCTGTTGTATGTGCTGTGCGTCATATTTTAAGGATGTATGTGTCGGTTTTATGTGTGTGAAAAAGTTTGCCCTCAATTTATTTTTATATCTTTCAGCTTAAATTTTCAAAGCGATCCACTGGTTTCTGTAGTGTGTGTGTTTGCGTGTCCTGGTAAGAGTGCCTGATTGTGATTTGTGTGTGCCTCACATATTGTTTTTTACCCGAGTGATCCGTCACATTTTCCCAGTTGTCATGGAGTTGACGCAGCTGTCATGACTTTGTGTTAGGAAGCTCTGGCAAAGGCTAAAGTGAACATTGAGTTATTTTTTCAACCTACCATTCCCAAGGTCAAAAAAGAAATTTTGAGCAATTGGTCCTGTTTTAAAAAACTGATGTAGAAAAAACATTGGAATAAGATTGCAAACATTAGAGAGTTTGGAGTGAATCAGCCAATATCAGTCGGGTCTATTAATAGAAAAAAATATTGAATCCTGCCAAAGACCTTATTTAAGAATTATTTTGCACCATTTATATTATATGTAAGAGGTAAAGCTATGAGAATTAAAGAAATTTTAAATACATAATTTTAGCTCCTCAGCTGTGAGTTTATACATGACTATTCTTTGTCTCAAATTTTAGAATAAAAGGAGAGGCTCATTTAGATCAGAGTTCATTGTTTGTTTGGAGTCAGGACTTGTTTTCTTTAAGTGACATCAGTGTAAACAAATGCTCTTTTTCACAAGTGTTAGTGGTCATATATGACGATATACCTAACACTTGTGGATTAATTTTTAAGTTGCTTTTGAAGTAATGGTTTAACAATATGGAAAATACACTGATGCTTTCCTCTAGAGAATGAAATAAGAAGATTAATATCAATTTCATGCTTGCTAAATACAAGGCCGGAGTCAGGATACAGTTAGGCCAGCCTATTAAAAAACTTGGTGCAGGAGGAGGTAGCGAGCAAACAAAAAGCAAAATACAACTCTCAACTACTGTGTGTCCATCCTCCCAGAACCTCAGTGCAGCACCTTCTCTTACTGTGTGCGTTTCCTCATAAGCTGCTGAGCACAGGGGTCTGTTTTGTTTCTCTATACAAGCAATTTTGTCAAAGACCATGCTGTGATAATTGTACTCCAGAAAGTGTCCCCAGTCAAAATGCAGGGTCGTTGGTCATCAGCTTTGAGTCCCAGTATTTCACTCTAAAAGAGATTTGAAAAGAAAAGTAAATGATATAATTATTTCCATAGTTGAACTACATTACTACATAACATTACTTTGTTCCATCTCTACCAGGATATGGTTGGTGTTGTAAGCTAGTTGTTTATACTGTTAATTCCCATATTGCACAAATGCAACACAACCTCCGTCAGATAAAAAAGGATGGAACATGTTCTTATTTGCCATTTGTGTTTTTGAAGAATATAATTTAACTCCCATCTTCTCCAAACTGACACATTTAGTATTTTTCTGCTCTAACATCAGCCAAAAAAGATGGTTGGAGACTCAAAAAAAATATTTTTATTCAGATGAAATTTTAATTCCCCCTAAATTTCTGTTGCCTCCATCTACCGCCATCTATATGAATCCTTGCTGAAATGAGTTGTAAATATTCTCATTAGTGCATGTTTAAAATTAGACTGAGCTGTATTTATTGTGACCCTTTTCAGTAAAGTCTAGATGAGTTTTTAGGGGACAAAGAGTGGGCATCTTTGAAACTCTAGTTCCCAGTAGTATTCTTTGTTGTTTGCAGTATTGAGTCTGTATAGGACACAGCCTGTCATGGTTTGTTTTGAATGTCTTGATCTCATGTATTTATAAATTTAGAATAACGCATGGCAGGCTGACAGCAGCACTGACATTTTAAGGTTAATTACGTCTGTGTAATAGCTGGAAACATTCATGTCTTTAAAACAGTAACCATTATTTCAATTTCATGTGTTTTGATCATGTTTTAACCCTTTGTTTTCCTGCTGCTGTGCCCCAGATGCCTCACCCACAGGACTCTCTATGGCTCCAAAGCACAATAACTACTTCTTCTGTTTTGTCCTGGATTTTTTGTGTACAAACATTTTGATGATGGCTGCAAAGCAGACCTCTGGGGGAATATGCTTTGTGGACAATTTAGATTCCTCCTTAGACTGATGCACACTTTGCATATTGGTTGGTTTTGTTACATGGTCATCTTGTGTGATGAGTGGTATCATCTCAAAATGGATCTGCTGGAACTAGAAACTGAAATACAGCTGACATCCATGGCAGTGGTGGTTGTGCATCCTGCTAATGGCAAGAACACCACCCAACAAATAGAGTCATTTCTGTGCTGGACTGACTACTCTGTTCTGATATTTATTTTGCCTATTTCAATAAAAAACACCCAGTGTGTTGAAGATATCAGGTGTTTGTGTGTGTGTTCATAACAAAATACATATTTTTTTACTGGACGTGAAGACATTTCACAGATGGTATTTTTTAAGTTGCATGGCCTTTTTTATGGAAGTAAATATTTTGGGCAAAAAGTTGTCATGAATAAGGAAATGTTAAAGTACTGATTAAATTATGTGTATTTAAAAAAAATCATAACAAGTAAAAAGGGTAAATTTAACACTTGGTGAAAAATATCAACTTTAAAATATGTGTACTTCGAAGGCATATATTGAAACTCATTCCCTATGTCTCAGAGGGCACATTTTGGGTTTCAATTTAAAAAACATTTCAAAGTATAAAACTGAAGTGACATTTCTGCATTATCTTATGTGATTTTTTTCTTACATTTTCTTTAAATGTACTCACTGAGGGTAATTTTTTGTCATTCCAAGGTAATAGAGATTGTGTTTTACACGGTAGATTCAATATTATTTGTGTCTCTTACATAACCTACATGTAGCATCAGAATTGACACACTGGTAATCTTACACTTACACCAAATGGACTAAACTTTCACTGCATAAATTTGCCAAATGCCACTGTTGACTACAGCATACTGTAGCTTTTCTCTCTTCTCAAATTTAAAATTTGGAAGAACATATTTGTAGATTAAAGCATTGTACGCAATAACTTTTTTATTTAACATCAATATTGTTCCGCAGGAAACATTTGTGTGATGAGTAGGAGGCGAGTGTTACATGAGGCTTTGGACCATATAAGAGAAAAAAATGTTTTGTGTTATTTATTTGTTTACACAGGCCCTATAATGAACTGGACACATAGCTAGGATGAACCCTGCCCCCCTCCTTAACCTCCTGAGACCTGAGCTTTTGTTTGGTGTGCATTTTTTATTTCTCCTAGCTATTTGGGATAAGTAGGACCT
>JAQNCA010000018.1:1311351-1323113 GCA_029783725.1 Acanthurus tractus
CCAACCCGGTTGGGTAATCGGCGGCCCGGGCTGCACTTCCCCCTCAGTGATGCACCCCCTTTTAACCGGCCCCCCCCCCCCCCCTCTCTCTCTCTCTCTCTCGCACACACACTCACATCCAGCGTCCGCAGGAGCGGCAGGAGGGGGTCGGCTTAAATGGCATATGACGTAAATGCTCACATTACGCAGAGAGACCCAGCTGTTATTATGGTTAAATTCCGGTCTTTGTGAGTCTACAGGAGCATGTGCTTAACTCAAACAGCGGTTTTAAAAATAGTACTTTGAATGTTTAGACATAAAACTTGCTCTCTGCAAGTCCTGAAAAGAAAAAAAAAAATCAGCGCCTTACATGGTTTAAAGTTCTCTACTCACGTTCTTTCAAAAAACTGTGTTCTTCTAATGGCATTAAAACGTTTCATTGCAAAGTTAGCTGTGTTTTAATCCCTAGCTGCAACATGTCACCAATTCAAAGGGAAATAATCTACAACAGGTAACTTTGACAACAGGTTATGTGGATAACCAACATTTTTTTGAGTACGTTTTCAATCAAAAACAGCAAAAATCCTTTCAGTATATATTTATTAAAGGATTTTGGATTTCCCAAGCAGAAAAGTCTAGAAATAATCCAGAAATGTCAAAGCTTAAATTTCGGGTGCTGATCATCTTCCATGTTCAAGTGATAACTGGTTTCTTTGCCTGTGTTGCTGCAGATGTTTGGCTTCCACAAGCCGAAGATGTACAGGAGCATAGACGGCTGCTGCATCTGCAGAGCCAAGTCATCCAGCTCCCGCTTCACTGACAGCAAACGCTATGAGACAGACTTTAAGAGCTGCTTTGGGTGAGTCAGCAGCACTTTTTACTTTTCCAGAAGGTTGACTCATTGATCATAGAGGCACAGTTTACCTCAAGTGTCTACAGTTCCTGGTGATGCTCAGGATCTACAAAGGAAACATTTTGTTATTGAGTAAAACCAGAGGTTTCAAAACTTTGAGGCAAGAGAACTGAAGATACACTGTGAGGTAAAAGACACAGAGGCAGATGTTAGAAAATTTGTAAGTTAATTATTGTAGTTTAGCTGCTGCTTTGGCTGATTATGCCCAGCTGTTAGAGCCACAGCCACAACTGTGATACACAGTTGGTAGAGGCAATTAAGAAACCTGAGCTAAAATATGTCTGAGTCATAACTCTCCCAAATCTTGACACACAGATTTATATTTTTAGATTCAGTGTGACTGCACATATGACTTGAGGATTTGCCTGAGAGTTTTTCGGCTTTCTTTAGTAGACTTATCAAAGTGATACATTTCTGTACATTTGTGGGCACTTTACATTCCATTGAATATGTTTTTTACATGGTATTTTTTCCTGTACTTGAGTAATATGGGAGTCATGCTTTTTCTTGAGTAAAGATTTTCAGTACTCTTATCACTTATGTAACTTATAGTTACACTGATACTGCGTTTTGCACTAAAAGGATAAAATATAAATACAATCCAGTACAGCATTGATAATAACAATGTTAAATAAGATAAAAACAAAACAAAAATATTATCAGTTAAGCACATGATATGTTTACTGCATTTACATAGGGATTTTCTTCCTGTACTTACCCTCAAAGAGTCTTAGGAAAATCTTTGAGTCAAAGGACTCAAAAGGCCATGTCAGACAATTTCAATCAACAACCCAGCCAGTTGAAAGATAGCAGATAACAGATAAAGACAGGAGCCTGACCTTTCAAGTTTTTAAAAAAGCAGGAAAGTCTGACAATCTAATCAAAGAGTGACAAGCTGATAGAGTTGCCTTTCTTACTACTTGTTAAAAGCCTGGTAACAGTGTTTTGTATGAGCTGCAAAAAAATATATATATTGTAGTAGTCATTTGTGCATGGGTGATCTTTTCTAGATCTCATAACTTAAAGGAATGGTCGGATCTTGGTTAAATGTTCAGGTGGAAAACAGTCAAAAAATTATAATCAGAAGGCATTTTAAGGCATCCAGACTTGACAAGAAAGTGTTGATAGTGTAATCATTTTTGGTTTTATCTTTTAACTGCAGCAGTCATCCCTTCCTAATTGCAGTGAGGCAGAACACAATAAAGAATACATAAGTTGTACAAGAATTCACGGTTACTCTTCCAATTAGCAATGAATATTAACACCATGTGCAGATATGCACAAAATTGGCACACAGGAGTGCATTTACAACAAAATTTAGAAATTCGAAACTGTTGTTTCAAAATGCACTTTTACATTTGAGCTGAGCAAGACATTTTAAAAAATGTGTCCAACAAAGGAGATGACCTTTTACCTCTTGGATTGGTGGTACTGGACAACAACTGATCCAGATGGTCACTCCAAAATCAACAAAAACAGTTTTTTTACATTTTGTTTGATGCTTAGCCGGTGTGATTCTTCCTGCCACTACAGGTTGGGTGAGGTGCGTTGTGGAGACATCTGTAACGCCTGTGTCCTCCTGGTGAAGAGATGGAAAAAACTTCCAGCTGGATCCAAGAAAAACTGGAATCATGTGAGGACACATTCAGCACCATTACAGTTGTAGATCTTTTCTGACAAGTCTTGTTGTCACATTATTTAGCTCAATCTTCCTTTAAACCTTGTCTGCTGTGTGGGTTCAGGTGGTCGATGCTAAAGCTGGGTCGAGCATGAAGGCTACACTGAGGACGAAGAAGATAAAGAAGAAGCTGAGGCCAATCCAGATTAGTCGTGTGCAGAGCAAGCTGAAGAGAAACAGTAAGCTGCCAACGTGGTGCTGGTGTATGATCTAAAACTGTCTTGTTAAATTGTAAATACATAAATGAACTTAAGCATGAACTGATGAAGCCTCTTGGATAAGAGGCGAAACGTCTTCAAAGACATATTACTGAGTCCACTTGCCTTCGATTTATTTGCCTAGAATAACTATGACCTGGATGAATGAGAACATTCACAGATACATAAATGAACTCAATTTCCAGTTATAGAGGTGCTTAAAGCTAGACTCTAGCATCAGTACAAACTGTTGGACTAGAAAAATATTCCAAAACAAAACACTGTGTAGTTAATTAGAAATATGTAAACAATAAATATATGAAGTATGATTTAGAATATTGTGCACATATTTATGTTCTTACAGTGGTTTGAAATTGCACTCTTATGTATCCATGGAGCCCATGTGTTAAATAAGTATTTTAAAAGGGAAAGAAAGCCTAAAACACACAAGATAACTAGTGCATTATGTTGTGTTTATATACAGAACATATATTAGAAATATTAGGGGAAAAAAATATATATATATATATATAATAATAGATAGATAGTGAAATAATATCCTGGTCAAGTTGAATTTGCTTAATTGCACTGTTTTCATTATCCTTCCTAGACTCAGACGCCCATAGCACGGCCTCCAGTACCTCACCTGCTCAGTCACCCAGCTACAGTAACCAATCAGACGAGGGCTCGGACACAGAGCTTTCACCTGGCCCTGCCCCTCCCCAGGCCTTTTCTTTCCTTGACCTCACCTACTGGAAAAGGTAACTATCCTCAACAGACTCCAACTTCTTCATTTCATTGTACTTTGATTCCAAGTAGATCATGCATCAAGCATCTAACTATTTCTACATTTCATGATCTGAGGAAGCCAGAGTCACACATACAGGGATGGCATGCAAAGTGGAAGGAGACTTAATTTCTTATGACTTTTATTGTGAAACATTTGCAGTTAGGTGTTGTGGGACACTCATTGCCTTATAAGGTTACTACATGGCTCTTAAAATGTAACCAGTGCCATCTTTTGGCCCTTGTACCTTAATAAAAAATAATTTGTATCTCAGAAATGAACAGCAGGGGTCTTTACAGGTCAACCACAGCATCTTCACCCTCTGTGCATTCAGTCTCGAGGACTGCAGGCTTTTCAGCACCCAGGTGCTGCTGATGATTAAGCAATGTCTAACTTAGAATACTAACGAAAGTTACATCTCTCTACTCCATGTAAACATAACAAACATAACAGGGCACTTTTCCAGAAGTGCTCTTTTATTGTAGGTGGCCTAAACTCATACTAACAGAAGCATGTCTGATGTTTAGACAGAAGGTGTGCTGTGGGATCGTGTACAAGGGACGCTATGGGGAAATCCTCATCGATCCCCACCTGTACAAGCCCTGCTGCCAGAGGAAGCCAAAACCGCACCAGCAACAGAAGGAGAGTGGGGAGATGGAAGAGGAGACGGAGGAGCTGGAAACAGGAAGCAACACAGTGCACATGTCTCCATCTTACATACCCAAGCAAGAAGAGGGGGTAGAGGAGAAAGATCAGCATGATGAAGGAGCGCGATGATGGCAACACAGGGTTGGTATAAACCTCTCAGATGGACAGACTAACAGACACTGAGAAAGACACTCAACAACAAAAGCATACAGCAACATAAATGGTCCAAATCAAGCCCCACTGTAGCTTCTCTGTCTTTAACAAGCTTTTGCAAACCCTCCAGACTTACTATTTAACTCAAACACCACCAGGAATGGATCCTTGATTGGATCCATTCCCGGTGGCGTTATGGTGGTAACTAGGTGGATCCCTAGTTCTGTTCAGTGTCTTGGCTTGCTATGAGATTCTGTCTCTTTTGTAAATACTTTATTTTGCTCTTTGGCTGAAATGCTGGATTAATGAATGCTGCATAGAAACCTAGAGACCTCTGAAATTCACCCTTTACCTTTAGGATTGAGCCATACATAAATTGGAAAAGCAGCCTTTTACTCTTTGCCTTTCCTATAACTCAACAAGCCTGTTCTCAAGTGTTGCTCTATTTACCGTTTCTACTTAAATAAGATCTGAAAACTTTTCAGAATCCATTAAAATTTGGGTTTTTGAGTAGTGCATACTTTACCAAAATGTTGATGTGGTAGTGTCTCCTATACTTATCTGTGTACCCTTGTGGACCAATACCAGTGTGTATTATTAGAGGTAGAAGCACTGATATTAAACAGATAAGAGTGCTGTGAGAGCCACTTTGTGTCCTCGCGAAAAAATGTGCTGGAAGCTAGGTGACTTTTCAAGCTGTAATAGTTAAAAAGCTTACTGGTAATGAATTAGCTCTAGTCAACCACTAACCAGACATGAGGCCAATCTTTTTTCTTTTTTTTAAATAAATTAAGATTAAACAAACGAGGATTAACATCTGATTTGTTCCAAATTAATTTAAAAAGCTCCCAGGCTTACTAATACTAAATGGTAGAATTTAAGTTTTGTTATCCTCCACTTTGTTAATAGAAGACACCCTAACGTTACTGTAAGATTGCATCATTCAGACTTAGAAAAAAGCCTCAACTTTTAGTGATGGCTTTTCTATTTGCTGAGCTGAATTGAAAGTTCTTCCTCATCATTTCGTCTCAGATGGTTTGGTGAAATTATTATGTGATTTATCCACTAGTCTTTCTCAGACAGGTCACAGACAACAATACAGGGTAACAGAGCAAACAGCAGATCAGATGTACAGTGAATTTTAGAAACACCTTTCATCTGAAAATAAAGCACAGCCTTTTGCTTTAAATATACACTTTGAAAACATTTAAACTCAGTCATTTTTCTCCCACAGTCCAGAGGTTCAAATTTCACATAAAAAGTGAAATACTGGGCAATAAAGTTCATTCACTTTACATTCTGTTTTTTACACTTCTGTTTCTTGTCACACTACTCAAATCATGCTACAAATGGATCACTTCAAATTCAGAAAGAGGACAGTTAAATTGAATTGGATCTTGCTACACAGCAGGTGTAAAAATTTTCTCCATTATGGATTCTTGGAAGCCTTTATTTTCTCTTACGTCAGTACAGTCCGTGTCGAAGCTTCATGCATTATTTAAAGAAACCGATCACAACAATTAAACTACAACAAATTAATTAACACCCTGACATGTTACTGGTATTGATACAGTTGTCACTGGGCTCCAAGTATGTCTTAGGTCAATTTTCTCTAAGCCAGAGAAAATTTTTCAGATGTTAATTTGACATTATCATGTAAAACCCCTTTAGAAACACACACTCACCAATTCCACAGTTAGGGCTAAATATCAGCAGTACAAATGCATTTGACTTACATGTTAATTTCTTAAGCTGATACTGGTTGATACGGTTAGAGTAGTAGTGAGGTATATTTTGACCAAAAAGTAATGGTTTCATATTGCTCACATGTGTTGAGTTTTCGTTAGTTTTGCAAATAATGAAAGACAATAAGATTTGTTTTCTTTTTTTGGTTAGCAGGGATAGATTTATGGTGCACATAGTTGAAAAGCACAAACAAATATTCAGGAAGACGTCCAGCTCTCAGCACTGGTTCATGTAGCTGTTATTTGAAACTGTCAGTAGAACCATTATAAGCTAAATAAATCCTCAGGAAGATTGTGGCAATAGCACAGAATGAAACAAGGTGAAGGCATGTCCTACACTGTTTTTGCCACCTTTCACCAACTTCTTGTGCCATGTTGGAATGGGTCTGGGAAATATTTACATTTTAATGATATCTTGTTTATCACAGACCAAAAAAGCTGTGAGGATTTTCCCTTTTCTTGCCAATGGTTTTGTTTTTTGTTTCTTTTGTGTGTTTTTTTGGTTTTTTTTTCACCCTTCAGAGGAATGTCTAATGTTTTGTGGCTGTTTGCAGAGCTCACTTTACTCAAAGCTAGAATTATTTTGCATGAGCCTTTCACACTTTTATTTTCGAAGATGGGCCAGTGAATTCGCCTTGTTGTGAAGTTGTACAGCATCACTATATATTTTTGTATATAAAATAATAAACTGAAACAAGCATGACTTTATGTCCTCTATCTAAACCATGTTGTGTACTTTTCATTATTAATGACAAATTGTAAATTTTCAGGGGATCTGTGTCTCACCCATGTGTCAGATTTCAGGGACAGCAAACACACTCAGCATTTCTATAGATTCTTAGGTTTTTGTTTCAAATAATTGGTTTCTGTTCATTTTTAAAGAAGCAAAGACGGTGTTTGTAGGTGTGTGCTGACTACTGAAACATTGTAGTATTTTTTTGCTTTGAACATAACGTTAAGGTTTACCAGCATGCACACATTCACTGTCAATAACTGCAATGTAAATTTAAGCTTCCAAGCATCAGGTTGTAATTTTAGTCCTGCCCCTCATTGGTTTAGTTGTTAAGGAGCTGCACAGAGGCTGAAGAACGTGTTAAATTTAGTTGAGTCTTTTGTAACAATGTTAGAGCATTACTCTCAGAACTGATCATAGGTTGTTTTTTTTTAATAATGTAGATTTAAAGGAGGAAAGCATCTGCTTTGAGTTTCCCTCTTGAAGTTTTGTTTCATTTAAGGACTAGAATAATCTAAAATGTCTTTATTTATTACTTTAAAATTATTTATTTTCACTACACTGAAATTTTTTGCTCTTTGTGGACATGGATATGTTTCAGGTCGTCTGTACAATGCTGCCATATAGACTAAACACAATGGATATGATTGTAATAAAACTTTGTTCCTTAAACATTGTATTTAACAATTCTAGCTGAGAGAGATTATTGTACTCCTATTTTAACAATATGGATGTTTTTTTGGTTTTGTTTTTTTAATGCGAGTTACATGAGCATGTGATGTAGGTCTGCGCTTAGTCGTCTGCCTCTGTCTGTGTTTGGTTATTTTGCAGAGAGGATGCACTACTTTTAATTTCTAAAGACAAAGTTTGTATTTTTATACGTGCTTGTTATTTCTACTTGTTCAATAAATGTCATCTGTCATGTTTCACTGTTGTCTTTTTGACAGCAATATTCTTCACAATATGTGAAAGTTCTAATCTGATCAGTGTAGAATAAACATCAGCTACTTTACTTTTAAATTACATTTTTTTTCAAATTTACACAGAACTCAACAAAAACACTTTGATGTACTTAAAGAAAATTAGTTTACAATGAAAGTTTTTTTTTCATTTTTGACATTTGCAAAATCATGTATTTGACTTCCATAGACACCCACTGAACAGTACATCTACTTAAGTACAGAACTTAAAAGCTTTTAGTTTTATTAGGAGTACTACTAGTATTTTTAAAATTAAATGCGAAAATAAATTGACTCCACTACATTTCTCTGAATCCTGTAAATACTGGCTACACTGCCTATTTTGCAGATGGTGTATAATCCAAAAAATTCAAATTTTAAAAAGGGGAGTCAATATCTCTATATTATCAAATCTTTTTGATTCCTATTTCAACTTTTGAGTGCCATTTCATAATTTCGCCTGTCAAATTTAGTTTTGCTTTAAGATGAGAGCTTTTTTGAACATTTTAAGAAAGAACAAGTTGAAAAATTTAGACAGAAATAACTTCAAGATTTAAAGATGACTTAAAATTCTAATATTTCAAATTTTTAATGTATTAGGTATTAGTTCTTCCACTCCAATACGTTAAAGGGGCAATTGTACTTCCTACTCAACTTTTATTTACATACCTGTCCTGTTCGGTGAGTACTCTGTATTACTGTATGAAATGTATTAAGTTAAAATTTTTTGATAACCTAAACAAGAAAGTTACAAACAGAATAAATATTTTTATTTTTGATTCTCTAATGAGGTCCAGGCCTAAATGTTACTATGAATACTTTCTTTTTTCCAAATCGTGTTTTTCACTAAGTTTTGAATGTATAACTTTTATTTCTAATGAAGCTTTTCACTGTGATTATTGTACTTTCACTTGGATCACAGCACACTGGGTGAAGTTGTCCTCGGTCCAGGTGTTGTGGCAATCTCTCACCAGCTGAGGGCACAGTGGGACAAAACATATCAGGAAAGAAGTCACAACTGTGGAATTATATAGTGAAGCAGATTAAAAGCAGGAGGCTGTTGGTGCTTCGCTGTGACCAGCATCCACAGTAAGAATATACAATGTGGATGTTTCCAGTGACATCAGTGGACTCACACAAACACATCTGAGCTGTCATGGGAGCACATGTGGACCCCCGTCGTTTTGGAAAAGCAAACACCACATTTTGCACAACAGGTAGGCAATGATAATTATCATTGCTACAACTGTAGCACCATGGATTGTACCTGAAATGTAATTTTGCTGCTTATTGACTTTGAACTCCTGACTTTCACTTCAGAAATGCTAAAAAAAAGAAATCCGGCAGAATTATATTAAATTCATCATCCCGCTCCGCTTACAAACAATAAATCGGTGCAGGGACAGCAGAGTAATGTGACAGCGGCTTTGTTTCGTGTAGATCATGTGTGTGCGCGCACCGTGACAGGTGCCAGAACCGGATGTGGTCAGGGTGGATTGCTTCGCCCCCGGTGGAGCGTGAGTGTGGCCGCAGGGTATATAAAGGTATGAGCGGACACCGGCGCGGCCTCTGCGAGCTGCACATCACGGTTGGAGAGGGGGCCGATCACATTTTGGGGCTTTCAGATGTCCAGCGGCTCTCCTGAGAGGATTTAACGCGCACGAGTCAAAGACACGAGGTGGGTCAGCTGTTTTTCTGTCGGCGTGCCGTTTGTTTTTGATACAATGCTGACGTGCGTGGCCGTTTAAACTTCAATTCATTCTCATATGCAGTGAAAGTTTAGCTTGTGCTCCCATGAACGAGTGTCTGGCAGGAGGAGATTTGCAGCAAAGTTTGGGTGGATTTTCAATCGACTGCAAGACATCGAGACTTAATTGCTGCATGACTCCAGCATGATTAATCCGAACGTCCCAGCGCTTTAATTGCTTATTTTAACCTGCTTAACTGCCTACTTTCCCATCCTGCTAATCTCCATCCCCACCCAGCCCTGTGGAGTATGACTCGTGGAAACGGATGCATCACATGCACGCAGGGATAATAAATGTCGGGGAGAAATCCCAAGAAAGAGCTCCTGTGTTCTTGCATGGGGTTTCTGTTGTGCGTGTGTTTGAGCTGCTGCTTTCTGCTGCTTTCATGATTCATCCAGAGAGAGCACGCTGGTCGGTGGCCACTGTAAATGCAGTGTCACGGGGTTGGCGGCTGCCCAAGCTGGGCTGAGTCCTTTCCATCTCCATTAAAAACACTCAGCTTGGTACCAGCAGCATCTTTCCTCTGTGGCAGCTGCATGGCGCTGAAGCCGCACAGCCCCACCGTTTGCATGTTTGACAACTGAAACACCTCCCTCCTGTTCCAGTGTGGAGCTAAACATGGTGCAGTTGTCTCCATCCCTTGCCCTGGATGTCACCCCTCCACCTGAGCGCTCAGAGGAGGGGGAGGAAAGACAGGAGGACCCAGTGTTGGCTGGTAGCCCAAAAGTGGGCTCACCTGGTGGTCTGGGTATCCTGCAGCTCACCCTGGAGGCTTCCACAGCTTACCACGGCTATGAAACCTACATAGAGGACGGTCTCATCTGCCTCAAACACAAAGTCCGCAACTTGGAGAAAAAGAAGGTAGGACAGTGACAGATCAGAGTGAATTAGAAGTGTTAAAAATGGATAGATGGAGGCAAATGGTAGGACCTTGTGACATGTCTTTTGTGTCCACAGCTGAAACTTGAAGACTACAAGAAGAGGCTGAGCCGGGGCGAGGCACTAAACAAGGATCAGATGGTAAGTCTGCCTATGTCACTGCAACAAAGATGTCGTCTCAGAGATACAAATGTTATGTGAGTGTTTGTGTTTCAAGTTTTTTTTTGCCCATTATATTTTGTCGTTTGGTGTTTGTTTTTCCAGCTGGCTGTGGAAAAGTACGAGGAGGTGCTGCATAACCTGGCATTCGCACAGGAGCTGCACAAAACCCTGGACAGCTTGACTCAGAGTGTAAGTCTTTGGCTCACACTGCTTTTTTTGTTTCTGTGTCTTAAAGTGAGAGCTCAGGTTCAAAGCACAATTTCAGGCTAAATAATTTGATTAAATTTATCATATAATTCCCGTGTTTTTCTCACGATGTACTTTTACATCAGATATGTTGATATGCCAGTATAGATCACAAAGCTCCAGAAGGCCACATGGATGCCTTTCAGGTCATAAATGGCTACATATCATGATACACCTTGTAAGTTTAGCACTTGCAGTCAAGTATTTGGATTTCTGGAATTCAGTGTGCTATGTTATCTCTTCGCATCTGCTGTTCGGTTTTCCAGTGGTTGTAAATTGTAAACCTACAGAGTAATTTTTTAAGTGAAGATGCCAACGTTGGCTAGCTCCAGCATCATAAACTTAGTATTTGCTGCGTTTTCTTTGGCTTATGTAAGGGTGAACTGGATATATCAAAGGACTTTTGGTCAGACAAAACAAAACAAATTATATAAAAACATCACGTGTTCTGTAGGAATTAGTGATGCACAAGTTTTTTTTTGTGACATTTTATTAGGGCTCAGCCTGTACTATATTATAATATGTTCTGTTATGTCGTATTGTTTTCTATATCAGGATAGGGAAAAAAGATGTAGTCTTAGATTTTGGATAAGGTCATGTTGTAACATGTCAAAGTGTTGTCTTTCACTGATTTTTTTATTTTCTTCTGTAAAGCTACAGTAAAGTGAAACAGTTTCCCAAACTCACTAGACTTTTTTCAGAGCTCATATATTTGCCATTTCCTGTTTAATTTTTTTCAACATGATTTCTTTTATAAACAAAAGCCTCAATCTGTTAAAATACTGTAAAAGCAGCACCAGTCATCACTTTAATATTGTGGCACTATTATTATTATTATTATTATTATTATTATTATTATTATTATTATTATTATTTTTTTTTTTTTATTTTTTTTTTTTTTTATTTTTTCATTTACTTATTTTGCAAGTCTATCC
>JAQNCA010000018.1:1338582-1351537 GCA_029783725.1 Acanthurus tractus
CTGTTTTACCGCTGTTACTTGGGCGACGCCCACTGACTACGGTAGCCATAAGTGACCAATATTGATCCATATACAAGACGCACCGGATTATAAGGCGCACTGTTGGTTTTTGAGTAAATTAAAGGTTTTAAGGTGCGCCTTATAGTGCGGAAAATACGATATTAATATTCTCAGTCATAGACCCCACACCTGCTTTGACTCCCATGTTCCACCAGTGAGGTGGGCCAAGCAATGTCTGAACTTAACAGAACAAACCACATGTGTACACAGAAGTAAAATCAAATCATGTTTTCATTCCAAAACCCACTCTGCCGCCAGCTGCAATTTAAAGTCTCTCTTAACTAGATCTGAGACCTATTTATCATCATCCTGATACTGCAGAAAGCTTTCTGAAAGCTTTTTTGGTGTCCATTTCTCTTCATTGTAGGTCTTCAAGGTGAATTCCTCCTTATCTCAGAATGGGGAACTTAACTACAAATCAGATTCCACAGTTTTCCCTGAGCCCAGGTACAGCACTGCCAGTACCCAAACACCACCTGAGTTTGCTCCCTCAGAGGATGAGGCACAGTCGAGTATGTTGATCAAAATTTGTGTTCCTAAACTCTCGATCCATGTGGGCAGAATGGTGAAGTCAGTTGTCTTAGACCCATGTTGTCTCACATCATCTCTCTAGTGTACCAGTCAGATTATACAGTGGGTAATGGTGGACAGATCTTCCTGTCCCCGGGCCAGTCTGCTGGAAGTGTGAGTCGACCTGGCCAATCATACTACGCCAGAGGATCTGTGAGAGGTATGGCACGTGGCGGCAAGGGACTGGCACAAACCTTTCGCTCTTCGGGTTGGCATCGAGGTATCTATCCTCAGCTCTCCTTTTTTGTTTTTTGGGGTTTTCAACACTCCTGCATTTCCCTTCTCTCCTTTTGCTAGACATCTGTTAAATGTCAAGTGGTGTTAGGTAGTCTTGTCACATCCTGGCTGAAATACATTTTACCGAAGGAGTTCTTAAGCTCAGTAGGGATTTTTACTCCTCAGGAGGATCCTACATCCCCCAGAATCATTTCAGGGACTCTGGCCCCCTACTTTATGCTGCAAGAGTAAGTAAATCTCTATTCTTTGTTGTGCAATTTTATTATGGAACAAACCGAGAAATTTATTTAAAGCTCTGTGAAGACTGACTAGTAAAGAAGACTATTGACTTTGTTTGCTCCTTGTCCTAAACACTATTTCACTTCCTGTACAAATTAACCACATGGACCAACAAAGGCTAAAATTGCGAAACCGCATTCTTAAATTTTTTTTTAATTTGTTGCTGCATTATTCTTGTGTTCTGTTGGAATTATTTTGTAATTTTAATCAGTAAGATGTATCAGTGTCTTCAGTGGGTCACCAATTTTTAAACCAAACACTGTTCGTAACACACTGACTCAAATGAGAAAAATAACCTAATGTGATGGCTGATGTAGCTGGAAAATGTGTGATAAAATTTTAAACTATATTCACTGTAAAGAGAATCTACAAACTAGAGACAATTATGAAGCAAAGTATAAATAAGCACAAGCCGAGAAACCTGTTTGCTTGCACAAACTGTCAGATTCAGTGCCTTCTTGCTGCTTTGTCCCTCTGCAAATGTTTTAGTCCCTCTGTGGTATTTTCTTAGGACTCTGGATACCAACCCAACTACAGACGAGGAGGAGGGAGGCATAACTCTGGTAGTAAGAACACAAGCTGTAACTTTAAATTTCTAAATGAGAATCTTTCCTCCCCTTGCTACCCCGAAGCAATGGTAGCTGGATTGGTTTCATCAGAACTATATAGCTACTAGCTATTCTTTAAAGCACTGCTTATTTTTATAGTTATATTTTTTATTGGGAATAACAAATTAGTCTTTTCCATAATGCTTATCAGCACAGTTTCATACCCAGCTCTGGTAACTTGGCAGAAGTTGTTACCTCTAATGAATGTGTTTTGATGCTTGGTTTGTCAGCAGGTGTTCCTGGAAAGGTGGAAATTTAATTTCTTTGATAGACTGGTTTGCATGATATAAGCATTTGTGACCTTGCATGGATTGTAAATCTAGGGACTTAAGTTACTACATTTAGGAATACGGAATTCAGGTCCATTGGGCCAAAGCCAGAAATAAAAATCTGTAAATAACTTACACACTTTTATATAAAAAGCGTTTGAAAAAGAACATGGCTTTAACATTAAAAACTGCTGTTGGACAACTCAAACCAGTTGACTCAATTTTGGTCAGTTCAGTACCACAAAACAATCCAATCCAGAGTACTGACGGGTATTTGAGGTTGATTTGGTCAGCATTTCAGTATGATTGCTTTCAGTTATTTGATAAATCCAATCATACTAGAGAGGAAATTAAGTCTAATCTTTAACCTAACTAAATGATGCAAGTCTAAAATGCTCTTAACACATGCATGTTACTTGCTGCTCTGGTACCTAAAGTGTCATTGCACCGTGTTATTTATAACATGTTTTTTTGTCTGAACTCTGCAGCGGCATGGAGTGACTCTTCCCAGGTTAGCAGCCCAGACCGTGAAGGAGCCTTTACAATTGTGGACTCCGGTCATGGGGATTCCCTGTCAGTCTCCACAGTGGAAGTCCCTCTCACTCCCCACAGCCACCACCACACCGCCCTACTTCCCATGCAACTCTACCCACTCTCCCAGCCCCTGCGAGTGGCCTTCACTGCATCTCGTACTGCTAACTTTGCTCCAGGCAACCTGGACCAGCCCATTGTGTTTGACCAGCTTCACAGTAACCTAGGGGAGATGTATGACACCCACATTGGCCGCTTCACCTGCCCAGTCAATGGCACCTATGTCTTTATCTTCCACATCCTGAAGCTTGCCATCAACGTGCCACTCTACATTAATCTCATGCGCAACGAGGAGGTGATGGTGTCGGCATATGCCAATGATGGAGCTCCAGATCATGAGACGGCTAGCAACCACGCAATCCTGCCTCTCTTTCAAGGAGACCAGGTGTGGCTCCGGTTGCATCGTGGTGCCATCTATGGCAGCACCTGGAAGTACAGCACCTTCTCTGGCTTCCTGCTGTATCAGGATTGACCCATTGTCAAACAAACAGCTCTCTTCTCTCTGTGTGTGGACTGTTTGCTTTGTACTAAATGGTGATTAAACTGACATTTCAGTATTGTGCTGAGGCTGCATGCCAGTGCCCTCTTTTGTTTCACCATAAAGCCTATTCATAACACAAGTGTCAAATGGTACAATATGATCTCATAGCCATTATCTACATTTGAAATGGGGCTTGTTACTGCTGCACATGAACCAGATTTACTTGATTCCCCATGAAGGTGTAGTTCATGATGGTGGTGCTCCCTGTGACTGTGACTCTGGTAAAATTGGACCTTGATAACATGTCATTTTGCTGTAAATCATCCTGTAGCACTTCACCTGTTCAGCCCACAGGTCACTGATTTCAGTGAGAACTCTAATGCAATGTTTTGAATTTGTGCCTTTGTTTTCTGAATGGCTTTGAATGACCAAATGTTAACTAAGCTAAGGAACTGAATGACAGGGTGACTTATCAGTTGAATTTTAATTGACTCTACAGTCAGCACTCTGCTTTATGCTGAGCTCCTATGCATTCAGTCTCACCTTGCTGCGTTTGAATGGGAAGCTATGGAGGGAAAGATTGTGTTCTTGGTGGTGGGTAGGGTGTTGAACACTTAAGGCCAAATTGTTGCACTAACAGACTACTGAGGAGAGATGGGAGTGGTACCCTTGATGTGCCTAAATAAAAGATTAGCAGTGAAGTTTGTGTGCTTCCTTTTTTGTCGCCATGGTTCAGAACTGCAGTCAAATGTCGTTATAGATGCAAAATAGACCTGCATTTGTTGCAGTAGGTGCAGCAATGTCCCCAACATTTTTTTTTCTTAATAAGTACATTGTGATCTAAATAGTCTGAGAGAAAACTTGACTTCTGCACCGCCTCTTGACCTTTGATCTCATTATATAAAACACAAGAAGAGAATAACAAACCAGTGAGGAAGAAGCAGGGGCACGCCTGTGCTGTAATAGCCTCACAGTTTCTCATCAGCAAGAAGCTGACCATGTCCAGCTCCCCATGTTCCATCTTGTTATAGGTCGTTGTGACTGTCCAGAAAAGTCATTGGAAGACACCAGTTCCTCTTCCACTATTTCTTAAAGCGACAGTCTTTCCAAATTTAAATTTCACCTAGTTTTCAATCCACATAATCAAAGGAATTCCACCTAGTGCCAATATGATGAAAGCCTACGGCGGCTATGTGCTCAAACATAAAAGACAGAAGAAAAAATAACCATCCTGCTGGTGTGGTGACAATAAATTGTCTGGAAGACTCGGCAGTCTAATTTGACAACTCTGTGTTTTTGGCCAGAATATCCGCTGTGGCCTCCGAGAGAGAAGCCGGGTTCACCTTATCGCCTTTCGCCATTGTTAGCACGCGCGCTATTCAAAAGTTCTCGCGAAACCAATGCGCGTGCTATGGGACACAGCTGTTCTGGCTGATCTCGTGTCTCACGAGCGTGTCTTTTATCCAGCTAGCTCAATATTTCTATCAACCCAGATCGTATCAATCTACTAAAGCTTTCCAGTTTCATATTTTTAATACCGTATATCAAAACAAAAAAACACTTTTACTATTTTTTTTTTATAATTAAGAGCAGAGTGGCTAATCATTACATGAAAATTATATGGTGCACATTAAAATTGATGTAAATAATGTAAACTAGCAAATTGAGTTTTAATTGATACCACGTGTTATTTTGGAGCAAAGAAAGCATTTCACCATGTTTATGTTTTTCAAATGTAGTACAAAAGCCTGTCAAGAGTTTGCCAGACACGGTAACTGGAAACTACCTCTTGTTTTGGGGATTTCTCTGTCATCATGGCTTCAAGATCTAAAGACAGGTGTTGGCTCTTCCTTCCAGGCAACTGGCAGCTTGGTACCTGCAATAGAGGTGCTCCTTGTGTGCTCTTCCCTGTTACAGTTTATCACTGCGTTTAGAGCAGACTAGCTGCCGGATTACTCGCTATGAGACATTTACTTGCTCCTTCCTTAACCCTTAGCAATAAATTTCTTCTCACCTCTGGCAGCAAAAAAAAGGTGTACCTAATAAAGTGATCTGAGAGTGTGTATTACTTTATCGTAGGTTACCGAAAAGACAAAAGTTCTACAGTTAAGTCAAAACTGAATGGATGACTGCATGACTAATGAAGAGATGCAAGTAAAAGCTCCAAAATAAACCGAGTGAAAGAAAAAAAAGACATTAACAAACAAACACATTTGTGATTTGAGATGTTGCATTATTTGGATAAAATTGACTGGACCTGATCTGAAAGAAAAATTGCTGAAACTAAATAGGCCGAATATTATTACCGGCAATGAACTCTGCCACATGGAAAGGGTGCAGGATGAAAATGTTGCGATGACGGCACCAGCACTCAGGGTGGCAGCAAAATTCCCCAAAGTTCCACCGCCCCGACAAAGAAGAAGAGGATAACCGTAAATTGTCTGTTTACTTTGCTTAAACGTTACGTCCACCGACAGTCGGTTGCCGGCAAAACGGGGCTGGGCCATCGTTCTCCGTCAAGCTACCCAGAGTTTGACAGAAGGAAAAGGAATTAAGCCTTCAAAATTAACTCACCACCGCTGCTCAAAACGCGTTTGTAATGAGTGCTCCGCTCATTAGCTTCTTCTTCGGACGCACTGACCGGAAGTAGTATTTGTGTCTGTTGGAGTTTTTACCCTGTTCGGCCCACAGTGAAAGCAAATCCATAACGCTGGACGAATATAAAGCAGAAACGTAAGCTAACGGTGCATATATGTGATACTTTAATCACAGAAGGAACCGTGGAATTGAACACACATGGATCCCAACAGGATAATCCAGGCTCTAAAAGGTACCATCGACCCCAATCTGAGGATAGCGGCGGAGAATGAACTCAATCAGGTGGGTGAGCTAAAGTAGTTTGTTTGGGGTTTTTTTGTTTGTTTGTTTTTCTCCGGATGGGAGGCATCATGCACCGTTTCGGCCCGGAAATTGTGCCGATGTTCGTGGAGGTGTGGAGGCCGGGATTTTGTGAATCTAGCTCGGCATCGACCGGTGATTCTTCAGTCCTGGTTTGGGAGTTTATATCAGGCCTGTGATCAGCAGTTTGACTAAAATGTTCCCGACAGTGACTACAGCTGCGTCGAAGAACAATAGGAGGCAGATCTGACAGCCATCACAGCCCATCAGGAGCTGTGGTACCAAAACTTTCCCATGTCAACACCGGAGTTCTCGGAAACACTATACGGGCTCTGCTGCTGGAGTTTAGGGTTACAGCGGTGGTGTTGCAGTAAACTTATGTAACCAGTTATTATAAACATTCAGCAGCATATGCTTCATAAAGAGATCAGGGCTGTTTACTCCATCAAAATTTGGTTCTGACATAAAGGTGCTATATGTTACATTTTAGCACCGTTTCAATACCATGCCTCGCTTTCACTCTCATGGCTCGAGTGTGGCAAAACATTGTGATCAAAGCTGCTTCAAATAATTTGACCCAGTAAACTGATTGGTCACGAGATGAATAATGGTGTTTATAACGTGCAAGTTCCATGTGGTGTAGTCTTTAGGATTCCTGGTTTTTAGACAGGCGACCTGAGTTCAACTCTTAGTAATCAGATCATCAAGAGGACATGCATTTAACCTTGTGTCTCTACCTACTTATAAGCCTTCAACTCAGGTAGTGAATATGTTTCTGTATGCCGTCCTCATCAATTTAGATATTTTTTTCAGATTGATTATATTCAGCTATTTTGATTTTATTTAGCTATAGTTGTGTTTCTGAATGTCCCTATACAATGGGCAAAAATGGTTAACAGAGAATTTTTATTTGCATCTAAAAGTATGTCAGTAGTTGGACAATATTTACATCAGCTGTATATTTTCATTTAAAGAGTCTCTTATTTTTCAAAGTTGAAGGCGCCAGACTTAAAAGACTGATATCTTAAGTGCACTTCCACAATATAAAATGCACTGTAGATTCTTAAAATCCCCCGTAAAGTCATGCTGTTCTACACTTGTTAAATCAGTGGTTATGTATGCTTGAGACAGTTTGATCACTGTTCAGTGATTCTAATCTGATCTAAACATACAGTATTCACCTAGATGATGAATATGGGAAAAGACAACGTTCTAGTTTGTATTTAGTCTTTGTTTTATTCATATTTACCATATGATATTGATATGAAGCATAAGAAACCAGGTTAATGCATCTCGTAACATCTTATGCAGAAGAAATGAAGCTATGTAAAGTAATGGGAAACTATCATATAGCAACATGCTTCAAAGGAAAAAACAAGAAGAAAAACACATCTCTATTTAGAGCATATAAATTAATAATCAACATTTGTTTGCTTTGCTGTCTAACTGCTACACTCTTTTGCTTGCACGCAGCAGAGAGTCAGATCAGAAATCTTGACCGGGTCTTTATATGCCACATGATCTTGGTTTCTGCAAAGTTTCTCCCATCAGCTGCAGGTTCTTCAAAACACATGACTGGAATGATTTCTTAAAAATCAAATTTTATTTGAAAGTTTGGTTTTTTTCTGAATAGAAATCCTTTAGAGCTTTAATATCTTAACCTCCTCCTAAGTTTACCTAATATCTTTAGTACAAAAGAATTCAATGAGAGGTCACTGCATACATCAAGCACATATACTTAGAAACTGTAAATGATTTATTGACAGAATGCTAAAAACGACCCATCCGTCCTTTGCTAATTGTATCTCAACTCTGCTTTGTTTGTTTCAGTCCTACAAGATCATCAACTTTGCTCCGACCCTGCTTCAGATCATTGTGTCGGAGCAGGTGGAGTTTCCTGTTCGCCAGGCAGGTAAGACTCTATAACATCACTGCTGATGTTTTTCAGACTGTTTTTTTTTTTTTGCATTTCACTGCTTATTCTTCTCTAAAACTGTTGTATTCAGTGATCATAAAGATAATGTGGTTTTTTTACGAGTACCTTGTAATTTTCGTACTGATCCTGGTCTCGAGGAAATCTTTATCAAGCAACATATGTATAATCAGTACCATGTTTTTTCACATTTGTAAATCTTAGCCACTAAGTTTTTTATTTGAAAAAAAAAGGAATATATATTAAAAATGATACCTAATTGTTAATTTCAAAAGAATGTTGTAAAAAGAGTCTAGCAGATTTACAACCTTTTCATATAAGTCTGAGTTGAGTATGATAAAATACAAAAAACAACGCATTCGTCACACTCTTTTGCATGACCATGTTGATGAAATCTGTTTAACATAGATGAGGTGAGTTTCAAGCAATGCTTATATTTCATGCATCAATGACATCATGTGCTGATGAGGTTAAGGAATGGGTCTGGTGGTATTCTATTTTTTCTGTTGTCAACAAATCCCATTGAACACCAAACACAAACACATCCTGTCTGGGGCTCCTACTCCTAAGGACTGTAAATGTTATGTATCTATATATTTTTTGTATCTATATTATATATATATATATATTCTTTTTAGCAAACTAATATTCTTTTTATTAAAAAAAAGGGTCAATAATTGCCTCCAACAACTGATGACGGAAGTTTTTATTAGATGTTACTCGAACTGGAGTATACAGCACATTTGTGGGGGACTGTTTTCAGCAGCAGAATGATCCTCATTTAGTGCTTTAGAGTGTATTTGGGGCAGCAGGATGGTGTTTGTGAAAAGGAGTAAAAATAAACTACAGTGTGTGTGTTTTTGATAATGAAGGAAGGTGTCAGCCGGTGCAACGGCACTGCTCTGTTTTGACAACAATGGGACTTTTTTTGCACAAAGGAAGAGATTTATCAGGCATAGAATGCACACACCAAACTGGTAATATAGAATATTAACAGACTTACCATTTCAATCCAGTTTGTAGTTTGTGAGATCACCTAGATGGATACAGTGCAAACTTGTATCTGTATAGGCATTCTTGCTTGACTCCTTTACTTTGTGTGTGTGTGTGTGTGTGTGTAGCTGCAATCTATTTGAAGAACATGGTGAGTCAGTATTGGCAGGACAGAGAGCCATCTCTTGGAGAAGTCGTCTTTCCCTTCAATATCCATGAGAATGACCGGCAGCAGATCAGAGATCACATTGTGGAGGGCATCATCCGCTGTCCAGAGTCCATACGGTATAGCCTGAACTTAGAGACACACACACACACTGTAATTAAGGACACATCTCTTTTATTCTCACATCATTGCAACTTCTTTTTACTGTCCCTTTTTAGACAAACTGTTGAACTTTTGCAATCTATCAGCCTTTTAATCTCTTTTGAAAAGCATCTCCTCCATTTTGTAAAATCTAAATTTACTACTGAGATTTTAAATGAGAATCCTGTTAACTGACTCATGCAATGAAACATTGCATGTGTTATTACCGTGTCTATAGAGCCCAGCTGACCATGTGTCTGCGAGCCATCATCAAGCACGACTTCCCCGGCCGCTGGACCGCCATTGTGGACAAGATCGGCATGTACCTGCAGTCTCAGAACAGCGGCAGCTGGTACGGCAGCCTGCTGGCTCTCTACCAGCTGGTAAAAACATATGAGTGAGTAACCTTGTGTTCTGCTGTTTCACCTCAACACTCAGATCATCATTCCTGGAGAGCTAGTAGCCCTCGCAATATGATTACAGATTGCCTGAGTTCTGCTTTGATTGTGATTGTACATTTAAGGTTATTTTAAGCTGAAGATGCATTTGAGATACATGAACCAAGTTTTTAGTAGTTCCTTAAAGATGGTGTTTGTAGCACATAAGCTAGCCTAATTGATAATTAATTAATAAATAATGAATGACTAAAAGAATATTTAAACATTTTAAGACACAATTACATGAGTGCACGCTTTCCAAAAGAAATATTGAAAGATGTCTCGTGTCTGTGTGAGTTACAGAGCTGACAGGATGTAGTTTGCCAGCTTAGCACAAAGACTGGAAGCAAAGGGAAACAGTTAGCCTGTCTCTGTCCAAAAATACGCCAACTTTTACCTTTTCAGCTCTAAATCAGTACACAGAAATATAAAACTGATTATTTATAGTTTTAACATTAAATATATATTTAAATTTCTTCTTAGCAAACAACAGCTGAGTGTAATTCCTGTTCATAACCCTCTGGACTCTTGTTTCCAGTGAGACTGTCAGCTTTGGTCCATCATATCTGTACACAAACCAAACAGTGCACAGAAGAACTTGGTGGCAAACACACTGTTTCAGGGCAATAAATAATTTCAGCGTATAAACTTAAAACTATGGAGTGTTTTTATATTCTTGATGGAGTATACACTGATCAAACAAAAAAGATCTAATTCATTACCCATTTGAGATCTTGGCGGGTATGTTTTTTAATCCTTTCTTCCTTCCTGTAGCTTGTATTATAATGTTCACTGCGACACTTCCTTGTCATTTCACTGTGTGTGTATCCTTCAGGTACAAGAAAGCAGATGAGAGAGAGCCGTTGTTGGCAGCTATGCAGATCTTCCTGCCGAGGATTCAGCAACTCATCAGCCAGCTGCTGGCTGATTCCACAATCTTCTCTGTGCTCATCCAGAAGCAGATCCTCAAAATCTTCCATGCTCTTGTACAGGTGTGTCTGTCTGTGTGTGTCTGTGCGTCTGAACACACAATTAAAGCACAAAACAGTAAATGCAGGACTCAAAAATGATGGATCAGATTTACATTTAGGAGTCTTTTGCATATTGGCTGGTGAAAGCACTTATGCTCCCACCAGTCAGGGAAAAAAAGAGAGAATCCAGTGGCATTATTGCTTTAAAGAGCATGACTAAGAACAAGTATCAGAGTATCAAAGTATAGGTTAGATAGCCTGATAAATAGCGTTAAAATTTAAAAAAAAAATCACTGGGTAATGTATTGTCCCTGGTAATGAAGGTCATTCATGAAGACTGGTTAGACTGTGAGAAAACAGAAAATACTCTTCTTCTTGATACTATTGTCCAATATTCTTCAGCAGTGACAGTGTTGCACACCAGGTGACAAATATCACAGAGCAGGGCAGTTCTCTCTGTAAAGGTCCTGTCATGTCTGAGTAAAGCCATAACAAATATGTCCGCACCTGACACCCCTGTCTGTGTGGCAGAAACAGTTAGTGATGCATATTGCATATTCCATGTCTGAGAAGGGCTCTTGTATGTGTCACTGTCAAGATGAGGGTGATGAGGGTGATGAGGGTGATGAGGATGATGAGGATGATGATGATGGTGACGGTGACGGTGACGGAAGCATTGGCCTCTTTTTCTCCTGCAGTATTCGCTGCCTCTCCAGCTGATCAACAACACAGTGATGACTCAGTGGATGGAAATCCTCCGGGCTATAATGGACCGAGACGTCCCTGTTGTAAGAGACACACACAAACACACATACATATAAGCTGGCAGGTGCTGTCTGCATCATGGTGTCCATTTCCTAAACATGATTTTTTTTTCTTTCCTTCTCGTTTGCCTTTACTTAAACAGACTGGAAACTGACAGTATTGAGTCATATAAGTAATAAAAAGGAGCGCAGACGCCGGTCTCTAATGTAAAAGGTGTCTGATGAATTCAATCAATACAGTGTCCTCCAAATGCACATTGTATTGCGTTTTATATTACAAAGCCTGTTGTGAATGTCTGAAAAGCTGCCATGTGACCATTTTTTTCTTCAGTGGAAATAGACCTTCTAGCATAAAAATGTAGATTTTTTAGAACCCATCAAAGAGTTACTGTGAATTACAAAATATATTATTTTTAATTTTTAAATATATATATATTTTTAATACTTTTAGAGTGCTTCATGTGTGATGTGGGTTTCCTTCATTTTTTGAATTGAGGTGTGATTATCTTGCGTGTTTATTTGGCATCTGTGATTGTCAAGAACCGGGTTACTGCTCAGTTTTTTGTCATGGTGGCACAATGTTAGCCCTGCAGTTGTGAATAATCAGTCATCATTTGATTTAAAACAGACTGTGTGTGTTTGTGTTTGATGTGTGTCTGTTAGGAGACATTAGAAGTTGATGAGGACGACCGCCCTGAGCTGGCATGGTGGAAGTGTAAAAAGTGGGCGCTGCGCATTATTACCAGACTGTTTGAACGGTGAGTCTAGAGCTGCTTTCACATCAACAAAAAGCACATTTGTAGCTAGCAGAGAAACATCCATTTACATGCTTCCGGTCTGATATACAGGTATGGGAGCCCTGGCAATGTGACGAAGGAGTACTATGAGTTTGCAGACTTCTTCCTGAAGACATACGCAGTGGGTATACAACAGGTAAGCATGTGTCCCTTACATTTGAAGATATCACTGTAAATCAGAGGTTGACAAACTTTACTTTTATTACCGTGCATGTAGTTTATTTTCAGTTGCACTGATGCTTAGTCAGCTGACTGTAAGATGTTAGATGTTAGTGATGTCCACATTTACATCAAGAGCCACAGTTAACATCAGTGGTTCACTGGATATGGACAATTTCAGCTATTTTAGCAGTTCTCCTCCTAACATTTCCTGTCCTGCAGAGGATGGGGCCTTTGCTCTGCAGCCCACCAGGCAAACCATTTGAACTGTTGTGAAAAACCTTTGTTGTGTGTCCTCCTTTTGTGTGTGAAGATTGGTGCTGTGTGCTCTCTTTGGAGTAGTTTAGTTGCCTGTGCTGCTGTACATTAGCACAAGGACCACTTATACAGATTGGACATATTTTCATGTCAGTCCTGATTCACCCTGCTGGTTTTTCTTTTTTATTACTGACTTAATTTATTTGCGGGGGGGGGGGGGGGGTAAAGTAAAAAAATATTAATAAAATGGTAAATTATGTGTGCACGTATTTAATAGATAGAATGCCACAGGAAAGGATTGCTGACCAGACTGGTGAATTTGGAAAAAGTTGATGACCGCTTA
>JAQNCA010000018.1:1360581-1384393 GCA_029783725.1 Acanthurus tractus
TGTGTGTGTGTGTGTGTGTGTGTGTGTGTGTGTGTGTGTGTGTGTGTGTGTGTGTGTGTGTGTGTGTGTGTGTAATCGAGGCAGTTTGCATTGTGGGGGATTGGAGCCGTCCTGCTCTGTTAATAAATGGATTAACTGATAACCTCCTGCTGTCATGAAAGAAAGTTGTGTTCATGCAGAGGCTGATAAAGCAGCAGGGAAGGATCATAACAAACAAAATGAAAGACAGAGGTCAAGCTATTTTTTTTCTTTAGGACATCCATACCAAACTCCCACACACACACAGACAATCCAGCACAGCTGTGCTCTTTACCCCTCACTTTGTTGCATGAATCCCTAAGGAGGAGAAGGAGGAGTTAACACATCAGTGCAGCTCTCATAATCACAGTGATGTTCCTCTGGGGTGTTTTAGCTCCTTCATAACTGCTGTCATAGTGTATCTACTGTTTGAGCTGTGTGTTGCACCTGTTCTGACACAGTGCAGCATAGAAACACATCTGGCAATAAAGGTCTAAATTTTCAACCTGTAGAGGGCAGCAAACATTGTTCTTTCCTAGTTCCTCTCATTAACACCAAATTACAAAAGTGGAATTTAAGATGAACACCAAGCACAACTGCCTTTGACTGTCCATATGTGGTCATTATCCATTCAGTCGAGTCATAAATTAGCTACATGTCTGCTTTAAAGGATAAATACATTGTCTCGATAATGACATCTGTCTGCATCACTCTACGGGCCTTAAATCTACATCTGGTACATCAACATGTAAATGCACTGGGTGTGGCAGGCTCACCTATCAACATGTTGAACATTCTCTTTCCTAGACCTGCTGGGGAAACTAATAGCTAGTAGTGCTTCAAGTTCTCGAGTGTAATTATTCTTGATGAATGTTTGTGTGATGACAGGATGTTCTGACGAGCTGTAGACTGCCTTCGCTATTTGATTAATAATCTATAATCTATATCAATAATCTAAGAGATAGTACTTGCTGTTCAGATTGATTACAGCAGTACCCATCCACTTCTTGCCATGGTTTAGTCGGTATGTGTGCAGATCTGCATTAGTTCCCTTGTTTAAAGTGGTGTCTGAGATGTGTGTTACATCTCCATATGACTTAGTCAGTGTCCATGTGGACATCCTGCCAGTAATCTCTGCCTCTCTTTTTATGGCCGTAAGTTATTTAAGACTCAGACAAGGACTTAGTAATCAGTCTCAGCTGCAAAGGTCAGCAAATGATATTGTGAAGCTTTCCGCACACTGAGCCTGAAGTCTCTGTCTGTTTGAAAGTTTCATTTTTCAGTCTCCATCATCAATCTTTAACTTGTGTACCAGCAGTTGCCATTGGCTTCCCTTGCTCTGAGCTGTATGGCTCCCATACCATCTGCTCAGGCTTCAGTGAGATCTTTGTTGTTTTCGAGGGGTCAGAGAGGATGAGCACTGGCTCAGCTTTTAGGCTCTTTTCGTTTTTTTTTTCCCATTAATTTTTACTGATGTGATGTTTGCATCCATCACTATGTTTTCTGCTCAGTGGAGCAGACACTTTGATGAATGTGTGAGTCAAACGCTCAGTGTATGTCATGTAGCTTTCATGTAATTTTCAAATTATTCACTGAGACTGTTTCATTGCTTTTTGTCGCACTTTGCTTTTATTGATAAATGAACATTTTTAACTCAACCAAGCACAAAAGTTCATCTTTCAATTTTTGGATGAGTGTCCACAGTCTTACAGGATTATGAGCTGTCATCCTGACTGTGTGACAACATTTTAATGAAAGTATTTTACATCATCATCCTCATCTGTGTCTTCCACCGTGTGCACCCGATGTCTTTGCTTCTTATTTTCTTTGTCTTCTTTTCTTCTTATGAACAAGTAGGACATTGTCTGCTCTGTGCTTCTCACCACATATCTTGCAAGTGAACATCTCGTTACCCTTGTTTTGAAACTTGCTCTGGTGGTTTCCTTTCACTGATATGACGTCTGGCTTTCTGCTCCAGGCTCATCAGGAGTCAGTACATTTTTACAGCACTTTCTGATGAGAGTCTGTTTCTCTCAGTAGTATCTTATAGAGCTCCTTGGCTAGTGTGCCATCTCTATTTGATTTCAGATGTAGAGTTTCTGAGATCATTAAAGACTTAACTCCAAGTTTTAGATCAATGAGAAAGCTATGAAATGACTCTGGTCATGTCACCTGGTGCTGTATGTGCAAGCGTAAGACGAACCTTCTGTATCATTCATTTCTCTATGACAGACAGGTCTTGTCACACTTCTTTCAGACCTCACCAGTCTTGATCTGGTTGAGCACACACAAGTGTTGAAGGCTCATATTGCCTCTGTTTTGGCAATGATGAGCTACACTTTCTCATCTGCCTCCCTGCCAGGTCCAACACAAAACATTTCAAGTCTTCAAGTCTGCATCCATATTTCCAGTCAGTTTCAGTGCACTTGGCAACTTAAAATGCATCCATACTCATGGGTCTTCTTTACCTTAATGAATGTAAATTGTCTTGGTACCTCATAATGTTTTCTCACAATATCATATACACCATAATACACTGTCTTTATCTTTCAAATTATCTTTCTACTTGCTGTATTAACATTCAAAAATGTAAGAATCAACCTCATTCCACACAAATTTCCATAGCAACATGTTGTACTACCACCTATATGGAACAGGAATGTAAGCACCTATTATCACATCTGTTCCACTCAACACAGGTTAAGCTGTGAATGTGTACATGTATGAGTCATTAACAGTCTTTTCCCCTACAGAGTTCTATGAGGAGATCCTTTCGCTGGCATTCGGCCTCACCTGTCAGACCATCTCCCCCCAGATGTGGCAGCTTCTGGGCGTCCTCTATGAGGTCTTCCAACATGACTGCTTTGACTACTTCACTGGTAAGACCCGGAAATGCCCCAAAAAAAAATTTGCCAAAAACTCTTGCTTATCCAGCAAAAAATAAGTAAATCTGTTTTGACTGATGAAGTATAGTTTTCAATTAACCAAACACAAACCAAAAATCTTAATGGTATCATCATAAGTGCTTAAGCCCAACAGTGTACCCATTAATGGAATACTTTTGAGACACCAGTGCTGAAAAAATTGTGGTAGTGTTAATTACAGTTTGTCTTTGCTTTACAGACATGATGCCTCTCTTGCACAACTATGTTACCGTGGACACAGACATGCTCCTGTCCAACCCTAAGCACTTAGAGGTCATCTACAGCATGTGCAAAAAGGTCAGGCTGTGAATGTCTTCACTCGCTGCTCACAGTCACAGGAAATGTGAACAAGCATCCTGTATTCTCAGTGTTGCTGCTGAGTCTCGACTAGTCAACTGTTTTGACCTCTGACCTGCCGCAGGTGCTGACGATAGACGCAGGTGAGGATGCAGAGTGTCATGCTGCCAAACTATTGGAGGTCATCATCCTGCAGTGCAGAGGCAGAGGCATTGACCAGGTCAGAGCCTGTCACATACCACAGAACTTCACTCCTGTTTATCTGTTGTGTCTTGAAAATGTTTTGAGACAGTCCTCAGCATTTTTCTGACAAATCACGCAGCACTGTTTGATTAACTGAAGCACACAAATAAAAAAGCTGGATGCTCATAGATATAAATAGTGCTTTTAGAACTGTTTTCCAACCAAACTTTTGTTTCTTTTTGCCAACTAGTTGAACTCTTCTTGCACTGATTTTAGTTACCAGCTTAAACCGTTTACTATTAGCTGTTTTAAATGTTTATCCACTACTTATGCTAGGTTTTTTATACTTGAATTCTGACTTTTATCTAAGCACTACTAAAATCTCCACACAATTTTGCAATCATATATCCCTCCTTTATTTTATATCTATTTTGGTCATCTGTGTTACATAACTTTTCAGTTGTTATTCATTATTTTCATACTATTTATGTCAGAAACAATTTCCCCAAAACTTAAGCTAATGACATGAACTATTAAAAAAAAAATTACCCAACTTTTTTTGACACCATTGTTTGGGAATCATTCATTTAACACGTACACAAACCAGAACAGCATTAACCGACACTGTCTTCATATTTTGAATTTTTGAAAAAAATTTGGTATTTTTACTCATGAGTTCAGAAACAATTGGTTTTGTTGTTATTTTAATTAAAAAGTAAAAACAGCAAGATTAAACAGCTAAACATGTCAGTGATGCCTCATTCCTTCGAGGCAGTTCATGTAGACACAGGAGCGTTTCCTTATTTAGTATTATTTGTAGTTGGAAGAATTCTAGGCCAGCACTCCAAGCACCACTGAATTTATTTAGTAGTATTTCAAGGAAAAACTGTTGTTTTCTTCAGAGTCCAAAACCTCTGAAGTTTTTGCTTCTAGTTGAGCTTCACCTCATAAATCTTTGGGAGAGCTCCTCCTTTCAAATCCTAATCTTGTCCAGATAAAAACACTAAAAAACACATTTCAGTCCTTTTTGGTTTTTCTCTTCAATATAATAGCTAACATCAAAATAATGACACAAAACAGCCCTTTTTAACATGATATAAAGCAGTAAATCTAAATTATCTCATAGCAAGCTGTACACTCTGCTTAGTAAGCCAAATGTAACAAAATGATATCGGGGCAAACTCCCCGGAAGTGCTCATCATTCAGTATTTTTTCATGTGTTCTCAATTGATTAAAGAATTAAAGACAATAAACACAGCAGGCAATCTTTCTGCCTGGTGAACATTTCACTGAGACAACTTTTTGAAATCTGGCTTTGTGAAATGTTCCATAAAGCTGGAGACCTCTTCTTGCTGAAGAGTCAATTTTTCTTGCATGGCTTTTCCTTAAAAAAATGTAACTGTATGAATAACAGCAGCCTAATTTTCGCTCCGTCCTGCCTGCAGTGCATTCCTCTGTTTGTGGAGGCAGTTCTGGAGCGGTTGATGCGTGGGGTGAAATCCAGCGAGCTGAGGACCATGTGTCTGCAGGTGGCCATCGCTGCTCTGTACTACAACCCGGCCCTGCTCATCCACACTCTGGACAACATGCACTTCCAGCACAGCCCGCAGCCCATCACTGCCCACTTTATCAACCAATGGATGAACGACACAGAGTTCTTTCTGGGGTGAGGCTGCTGTGCTTTTTAACTACTTTGGCTGGCAGTTCTGGAAATGAGTTTGTAGGTCAGAAAACAAAACACACGGAGCTAGCAGAGACCGAAGGGCTCCATAGAGCAGAGTGGAGGAAATGACCACAGGTTGTGGTTCTCTGTAGTTGTTTGGCTCTTGTGTGACCACTTAAGATGCCCTGGACCTGGACCTTACACTCATCTCACTACTCTCATGTGTACTTAGAGAAAGAATAGGTTACAATGTTGTGTGTTTGAAAAGTATGTGAGAAAGTAAATTTGTGTGGAATGATGTTGATTCATACATTGTTGAATCATTTGAGAGAAGAAAGCTAGCTGACTCCCCGGTGTGTTTTTAACACACAGTCATGAGATTCTTTTACTCACTTCTTAGGCTTCATGACCGTAAGATGTGTATCATTGGCTTGAGTGTGCTGATGGAGCTGCCCAACCGGCCTGCAGTGCTGGAGGGAGTCGCCGCTCAGATCGTCCCCTCCATCCTGCTCCTGTTCCTGGGCCTCAAACACCTCTACGCCTCCCGCCTCGTCAACAAACAAGACTTGATTGCCCGAGCAGGGACACAGGAGGAAGACCAAAATGGTGAGTAGAGCATGAAAAACAGCAGATGAGAACATAGTGCAGGGCAGAAGTGGAGGATCTAATGCACATTGAATTAGGACAGAAAGAAAGCAGAGGAGAAAAGGAATTGGCTTAGGGATGATAATGAAATGTTATTCTCCATTTTTGCCAACATGGGGTCTGCCACTACTTGAATCTTGATGCAGCTCTGAGCTTCAATTAGCTGCATCAAATGTACTTTCTCACCCCCACTGGCTCTACTTAGCTTCAGTCAAGCGTAAAGGAATTAGATTCCTAAACCTTGTCTACTGCTTGTGGGGCAGACTGATAAATTAACTTAGTGCTATGGTGATGGCCGAGGGTTCCTCCTGCAGCCTGGTATTTAAAATGCATTGATTTTACCGCATTAAATGGTTCAGAATGGTGTATTCTTAATGGAGAGCTTATATTTTCTTCCAGTGGAAGTAAAACGTGTTTAGGTTTAAAATATGCTCTCTATCATGGAAGGATATAAAAGGACAGTGTTGGGAAGCAAATATCAAGTGACTAAACAAGATTCTCTTAGCTTTAGTGTGGTGACTGCTGTCAGATATTTATTAGCACTCTCAATGTAAACTCAAGTAAGTTTACATTTTTATTGAAACACATTTATCTCCCCAACTTAGCTAGCTTAGCTAACATGATCTAGATGCTGCCAAGACAAAAGAGAGCAGCCAATCAAGCTTCAAAATATTTTTTTTTTTTTTCACAAATAATTTCAACTTAAATGAACTGCAGGTGATTTTTTTGACATGTGAAAGCAGTCCAGTAAGCTGGGTGCTGAGCTGAGTTGCCAGTAAGATATTGGGAGCTATCTAGATTTTAAAACTATAGAGACTATGAGAAACAGACATTGAATTTTAGTCTACAGTACATCTCTTCCACTCTGAAATCAGTTCTTTTTAAAAAAAAAACTTCTTCAAGTTCAACTTTAAACTTACTTTAAACTTTGATCCTAACAGCTGTTTTATATTCTGTATCAACAGAGGAGATTCCCAGTGATGAAGATGAGGTGAACGAGAACCGTAATGCCATGCAGCAGCAGTCCAGCATGCCGCAGGGCCAGAGCGGCGAGGATGATGAAGAAGAAGAAGACGACTACTGGGATGACGACGGCTTTGAGGGAACTCCTCTGGAGGAGTACAGCACCCCTCTGGACTACGACAACGGAGAGGATGAGTACCGCTTCTTCACCTCTGCCCTCCTCCGTGAGTCATCATCTTTCTTTTTGTTGTGCTTGTGAGGCAAATAATTGTTTCCAGAGCCACTCACAGGTCTAAAGCATGACATCACGTATAAATGCCTTTATTTAGCAGCTGCTCACACACCATAAATATTTGTTTAAATGTATTTAATGTATCAAAAAGTGTCAAGCTTCAGAGTTGGCGTATAATACTTGGTCAGATGCCTGCAGTTGTTTTTCGATCGTATATTTCATTACCTCAGTCAAGAAACTTCTTTTTTATGATCTTCAATTTCTCTGCAAAAAAATGTATCAGCCTAGTGTCAGACTTTAAAAACCTCTGGTCTAGATGAGTTACATCATTGAAGTTACGGAATCATTAATGTATTTCAGTGCAGTACAAATGTCCCAAAGGAGGAATAACTTTCTCCACCCATAACAGGGAATATCAGTTTACAATGATATAAAATGCAGAAAATCAAAATCAAAGCACATCCTCATGCTTGAGAAGCTGGAACAAGAACATGTTTAATATTGTTCTGCGTTAAATGGTTTAATTGGATTTAATTCCATTATTATTTATTAGCATTTTTTTTAAATACACTTATTTTTCCATCCTTTAATGGCTGTATTAAAACCCTCTCCACCCTCTAACCTTTCTCTTTGACCTGACATGTGCGTGTTAGGGATCCAGAACACTGATGCAGCCTGGTACCAGTGTTTGACTGCTCCACTCAGCGATGACCAGAAGAAACAGCTGCAGGAGATCTACAGCATTTCACAGCAGAGGAGGAGCACTGCTGCCAAGGGCCAGTGGTGAGAGGAAACAACACTGCTGTACAATACAGGGAAGAAAAAGAGAGACCCAGGCAAGGAGAGAGGCGTGGGAAAAAAATTCAATAGATTCAGTTGGAGATGTTTCTTAATTAGAACAATGGCCTGAGGGGTTGTTCTGTCACAGTTCTTTTAGTGAGAAGTAAAGATTTCTAACTTCCTGACACACTTTCTGGAACATCATTCTAATTACAGAAAAAAAAAAGTTTGTTCCAGTCCACAACTTTCAAATTTCAGATTAAAACTTGAACATTTTGAACCAGATCCACTTTCATCTGAGAGCTTTGGAGGTGTAGGTAGATGTACTTTCCAACTTCACACATAATCAGGCTAAGTTTTTCTCCCTGCTGTCAGTCTTTATGCTAAGCTAGGATCCCGACTCAAGCTCTGTGCCTAATTCAGAGACACATGGCCCCTTGCATAGCAAAATACTTATTTCTCAAAGTGTTGCCTTACTGCTCTGAGTTAATCTTACGCACATCATATTAAGGAGGTAAAGGCTGTCTACATAAATTGTTATTTTACTGTTGTACAATGAAAAATAAAATTGTACTAATGAGTGTCTCAAGTTAACGACCAATAAATACAAATTTCAGTGCCTTAAAACTTTTTGGAATACATTGATTAGGGCTTCATTCATGTAATACTTTTTTTTTTTTTTACTTATATCCCTTTTCCACTGTTTAAAAAATCTTTTCTGTGTTTTGCATACTGGACATCTGCCACGAGCCACCAGAAACACACTTTCTACAAAAGCCTTAAAATATAAGTCAGTCTTGAGTAAATTAAAATCTTGCTCTGTTTGCAGAAACCCAAGGAGAGAGATGAACTGCATAATCAGAGGTGATGGACAAAGAAGAGAGGAGCTGGTCTGACCTGACCTGAAGTGGATTTAAGTCTAACCTGAATTATCTCAGTCCAGTTCAGACCATATCAGACTTAATGGATCTCACCAAAACCAGGTCCCAGGGTGCCATCAGAACTGGATGAAGTAGCAGGGGCGAGGTTGGCATTAAATCAGTTCGAGACCTGGTGCACTGTAACGAGCCCCCTACTGGAATATTCCTATCACCAGGACAGGACCGCTGGCCTGTGTGTGTGTGTGTGTGTGTGTGTGTGCAAGTGTGCGTGTGCATGTGTGCGTGTGTGTGTTTTGACTCCAGAAAAGGTCTGCATTGAAAATTTAAATGTTCTTGACCAGCAAACGTTAAGTTCTTGTACAGTGCAGTCCTTTGATCTGTGACTAAGTAACTGTGTGCCTGTGTGTGTGTGCGCGTGTGTGTGTTGGATAAATGTAAGAAATAAAAATTCATTACAGTGTGTGTTTCTACGTACTGTAAGTGCTTGTCAATGTCTCTCTATAGCTGAACATTTTTTATCATCTCATGAAATGAGGGCGTAAAAGGAGAAAGAAGAGCCCGATTTCTGTCAGGGTGCCTTGTGTTACAGACTGAGGGTGGACGAGAAGGTCAAGGTTGAAGGTCAAAGGATTGTGACCTCTGGCTATGACATCGCACATAAAATGTAAAATATGAGAGGGATTTCGGAAGAAGCAGTTTTTTTGTCTTTCCGTTTGTCCCTGGATTTTGTTTTTGTAACAATTTTCAAATCTAATTTAAAAAAAAATCATAAAAGTTCATGTAACATTTTTCTGAGTTCTTGTTATTCCATCTTTCTTTACTGCTTCTTAACCTTACTAAAGAACATCTTCGGTGTTTTTTGGCTGTGTATTTTGTGTATCCGCAAATTTAACTACATGTACCTGCCAAACATTAGCATACTACTGTGAGCGTGTTAAGTTACCAGTGTTAGCACTGGCACTAATTAGCTCCAAAAAGTGCAGTGCCTACGTAGACTCTTACAGAGCCATTTTGGTCGTACACTTTATCTTTTTTAATTAGCACCAAACACACAAGTACAGCTGAGGCTGATGGGATGGTCATTAGTTTTGCTGATATTTGGTCATAAGGCAAACCCAAATAAAAATCTTAACCTGATGCTTGTGCTCGATGAGATGTCAGAGGATTACAAAAGTCGTTAGAATTCATCCTGCGAGGAACAGGACTGCACTGCACAGAGCTGTGTGTACTCTGAAAGTGCCACTGCACTAAACAGCTGCCTTGACAGAAGGAAAAGTGACTACCTACATTTTCATGAAGAAGTTTTGGAAAACAGCTACTGCTTGGTTGAAGAAAAAAATTAGTTCCATTGTGTGATATGACAAATTAAATACAATCTTGTAGTGTTTATCTATTCTTTGAGCTACACAAAGCACTTAACAACACTAGCTAATATTTACCCAGTCAGACAGTGGCAGGTGGCTTATCTTCACAATGCAATGCCTCATCAAGAACTTAAGCACGTACTGATGGAACGATGGGAAACAACTCCGGGTTCAGTGTCTTAGACAAGGACATTTTGACAGGCTGACTAGTAAAGTCAGGGAATTGAACCACCACCCTTTTAATAAGTAGATAATATTCTATCCTTCCGGAGCCACTGCGTGTGTTCATGTTATTGAGGAGTGAATGGAAGGGAAGCCTGCCTTGAATGTAGGCGTTAGTATACAGCATTTGTTTTCATTGTGCTCTAGAACTGTGTTACCTTGCAGTAAATGTAGCTTTGACAAAAAGTAATAGTTGACTGAATGTAAGGGTCTTTGAATTAAAAAGGCTGAAACCAATGGCTGTGTTTAAGATGGAAGAAAGTACACATGATTTAAAGTTAAGGTGGTAAAACTTAACAGACACCCAGATATCATCCTTTAACCTGAAGAGCCATGAGACAGAGAGAATCTTGGTGCTGATTGAAGCTCAGAAAGTTAATGCTATCCAATGACCAGCTGTTTTCCTTCCCTGATCCACACTGTATACACAGACTCTTTCTTATGCAGGCACCGTGCTGCCCCTCTTCCTGCCTTCTTAGTTGGTATTCTCTGAGAGTGGTATTGCAGCTTGTGTATTGTTGTTTTCCTTCCATATTTGCCCTGTATGATTGTATGTGCAGGAGATCAAAGAGCAGCCGAGCACAGAGGTGCTGTCCTGCTGTGGAGAGATGTGGGCTGCCATTAGCATTTTTTATGTGTCTTTGCACACTCTCACTCTGCGGCTACTTCATCATGAGACACAGCAGAAAACGGTGGTGAAATCTGTCCCTCCGTCATTAGTTTTCTTTCTCAGCCTTCCCATCTTTCTCTCACACTCTCCGTGAGTGTTGTAATCGGTTGTCCTGCATGCGAATGACACTGGCTGATGGAAGATGTTTGGCTGACATATCTAGGCCAAGTTAGGATGCTGCTGCAGCGGTAACGAGCATCCCAACGCTAGGAGAGAACTGGAGGATGTTATCAAGTTGCAGAGGGAAAAGGAAAGGCTGGAGAAAAAAAATCCCCACATCCAAGGTAAACACGGTCAGGGTTGAGGTGATTTGCAGCCCCACTGTCATTCTCTCTTGACACATCTGTTTAAATAGATTGTGAAATATAAAAGGTTGAATTAAATCTTGGTTCAGATATAAACACAGAGAGTCTTTTGACCTTTTTTACAGAATCAGATCACCTCAAAATCCGAGAAGACATGCTTAAAAAAACCAAGCCAGTTAACATGTAGTTGCAATTCACATTCATTGAACATTAGAACTCATAAAAACTCTACACACACTTGTTGATTAATTATCTCATTGTGTTGATTATATATAGATGCGTATATATTATTTGTCAAACATTTAGAATAGATAGAAAATGGAATGGAAGACCTTCTGCATTGTGATACAGTGTGTGTTATATTTACCAAACTTTTTCTTTCTAAATCACAGTATATTGATGGTATTTATATATAATTTGCTCAAACAATCTGAGAGTGAGATGATTAGAAACCGGACCAACTTTCGTACATAACAGTTTTAAAGATTCACCCTGTTATAGACACACATTTAGGGCCGAACATACCAAGCAAACATTCAAACACAGGTTGAGCAGTTGTTCTGGTGGAAACCCCTGAAGTTAAATTTCTTCCATGTGCAATCAAATATAGCTTGACCAAAGACGTTTAACAAACACCAAAGAGTTAAAACAATAATAAAAATGGGCATTGAGTATCATTTGTCCTCTGTGATCAAAACCATCACACAACCACATAAAATTAAATTAAAACAACAAAGACAGGCATTTTCTTTTTTTTAGTCATGATATGATCGATGTTTTCTGGTCTGTAAGAGAGCACTGGAAACAATATCACCATCTGGGCCTCCCACCTTATAACCAGGTTGCAAAGGTTAACATACAAAACATTTTAAAGAGTCTTGAATTCGCAATTTGAAGTGAAAATATATTAACAATCGAGGAGGAAGACTCAGCAATCAACTGTCTGAATCACTCAACCCACATGTACGTCCCTGAGGGAACATTGTTAGCATTTTTTCACACTTTCCAGCAGGCACTGTGCAATAGTTTAAACTCTTCAAGTAGTATTCAGTTCATCCCCTTCCCCCTGTTATTAAAACTGAAGTAACAGATTAAAATTGTAATTCCATGATTTGTCATGAATGTGGCAAATAGCAAACTAATCTTTAAAATACAAAAGAATGGACAAAGCAAAACTGACAAGTGCTATTCAGTATGGCTTGATTCACCTGTTAGCATGTTGTTTTCGTGAATCATAGAACTCTGCTTTACATATGTAATGAGCATTGTTTTTGTTTTCAGTTTAAGTTTATTTAATGCACACGGCAGCCAACAACTGTATGAGCTTTATCTGTTTATTACTAGCTTAAATGTGTACATGTTTTATAATGTGGAAGCAAAGTTAAAGTCAAGTCCTGTTAAAAGATTACGTGATGAAATTTTTGGTAAAGAGGAGAGAAAAGATGGCTTAAGACAAAACCCCCCTGAGAAAGACAACAAAGAGAAGAGAAAGGAGGTGTTTTCAGAAAGTTGTGTGGAGAGACAGAGACAGAGAGCAAAAAGAAAGTCCATAGAGAGCACTGGTAAAGTGTTGCAAGTCTTCATCGTGACAGCTGAGGCCATATATTTTACTGCTTATGCCGTGTGGCAGCTCCTCGAGGTAGATAACTGTATCAGCTGAGAGGTGTGTGCCTGTCAGAGGCAGCGACCCACATACATGGATGGATGGCTTAGGGCACATAGGTGGAGAAGCAGACCAACTTTAAGAGACAAGGTTTTTTTGTTTTTTTTTATTCTTCCAGTAAATTAACATACAGCTCTTCCTCAGGTAGTCTGACATGTTTTGACAGCACTGCAGAAGTCTTCTTCCTTGAAACATGGCACAGAAAAATCCCTCCCTGCTGTGCTCACTAGCAAGCTTTTTGGTTTAGCCTCAGATACAAATGAATGCATCTCTTCTTTTATGTATGTGTGTTTGCACGGATATCACAGTAGGGGGGAGACAAGATGGTGCAGGTGGTGGAGTCTGTGCCAAAAAGGTGCAGTTTGTTGGGCTTCCTTCTGCATGTGCTGTCTCTGCTTAACAACAACCTGCCAAATCAACCAAATGTGAGTGCTTTTAAAAGTTACACTGTGGCAAAAAGCAAAATTACTACCCACTGAAATCACCTCCTAACAGACTGTATGCTCCACTTAAACTAGATAAAGCCTGTTGGAATTTAGAGAGGTTTTATTCAAGTTATTACAATTCCAGCTCCCCTGCGTGGAGTTCGTAGTGTCTAAATGTTTTTCCAATGTGAGACAGCCCAGCAACCAGTGCTCGGCAATCAATCAAGTTTCTGAGGTCAAATATCTCGGTCCAAAGGGGAACACTAACTTCAAAATTAAGAAACATTAAAAAAATAGGTTGCACAAGTACATCTGTAATCATACAAATAAATCTGACTGCCTGACATTGATGTAGCTAAAATATACATGTACTCAATGATTCTCCAACACCTTAGTCACAAGCAAGTTCATCAGTGGCTTAACTCCTAAAAAGATGTTCCATAATGTAATAAAACATTGCACTGCTGTCACACTGTGGAAAACCTGATCATGCTCACAAAAATTTATTTGCATTCTTCCATCCCATTTGTAAGTTTTTCCATGGTCCTGCTGCTCAGGCTCTCCTTGGATGAGGTGCAACCATGACAGGACATGGGATTGTCTTCTAGAAATAGTATTAAGTAATAATAGTATAGCATAGTCCTAGGAATTCTTCCTTTGGGCAGATGTCGACCAAAACTTACAGAACTTTTGAAGGCCAATCAATCATCCAGTAACTGTAAGTGAGTGTGCTCAATTTTGGTTATTTTAAAGCTTCTCCAAAGAATGTAAGTTAGCAGCAGCTATTAATGCTGTGATTTGTTGTGTTGGTTTATTTCTGTGAAATTCTCTATGTAAACTGTATCTGTTCCTGTTAAATGAACACCAAATGAAATAAATATAATTGACATATATGTTGGTGGACATGTTTCTGGGGCATGTAAGACTAATGCTGACATGTAGTACACTTATTTATCATCACTGATTTCAGTCTGAAGGTGTCTTTTAACCAAACAGAACGACAGCATCTAAACTACCAGTTTCATTATAGAGCAGAATCTGCTTAATTACCACAGAAATTCCTGCATATTTAGTAATTTAATCCTCAAATCCACCATTTAATAGCAGTAGAGTTTTCCTAGGCAATCTCAACAGCTCATAAGTTTAACAAATCATATTGGAACTAATGACTGATGATGCATTTGGCACCATGATGCACATGATAAAAATAAAACATCTGACACACCTTATTATTGCATAATTGTATAAATTCTTCACCATCTTCACCAGTTTTTTTTTTTGCTAGCTTTGTCTCCCTGATGTCTGGTGTTAAGGGAATGGGGTGCAATGGGTTAATTACAGATGAAAACAGAACTGACAATAGTGGAGTTTGTGGGAAGGAAAAATAGCACAAGATGTTAATAGATGCTTAAAGCTCTGTAGAGCTAAGGGTCAACTGCAAAAATGATGATTATGCCTGTGGTTTCATTCCTACCAGCAGCTCCTTTAACAGAACTCTGGTAGTGTGCTGTCATGACTGTCACCATTCTTGTTTTATTGTTAACCACTAAAGCAAGCTCAACATGTGCAGGCTTCTCCTGGTGTCATGACTATGACTATTTTGCTTGGTTGACGGTGTGCGAAATTGAACAAATTCATGTTTATACTAATTGCATATTTAAAGTTAACCATGTAACATAAAACCAAGATTTTTCCTTTGTCTTGCTTTGTAGTTACCATACTAATGTCATCTTTTTTCTCTCTGGATTGAGGATGCTGGGTTCTCTTTGCAAGATCTCAATTAAGTATGAGAAGTTGGACATATAGTTGAACATATTATGATGAGAAAACACAGGATTCTGCATTGTCACTGGAGTGTGTCACTGTCCATTAATGGTAAATATTTTCGAGATAACCAAAGGTAATTTTTTTGAATTTATTTACAACATTTTTTATAGTTAGCTGTTAGTTCAAAGGATAACCTCAAAAGTTCTTCAGTCAGGAAGGAGTGCAGAGAGCTGAAGATGTCCAGCAGGAGAAGGACTTTCAGCACAAGATAAAAGGGCACAAAAAAAAGAAATTCGAGAAGTGGAATGTTTTGATCTGCATAATGTAGGAGGCAGTCAGCTTGAACATTGAGCTAGCTCTGTTTGCCTGTCTGTAAAAGTCACCGCATAGCACTGCATTACACATTCCTTTGATTCATTAGTTACATAAAAATATTAATTAGTGCAAGTATAAGCAGCTATAAATTCCATGTGGCTTTAACCTCTCCCTCCTGATTCATGGGCGCTGTTGTTAAATGCTAACAAATTAATCCTGATCAGCTCCGTGACAAAGCGCAATGCATGCATTTTATTTTTAATATTTAATACCAGCTACATTCTGTTTGAAAAGTATGAAGTGAATGAATAGTTTACAGTATCATAACTTCAATCTCAACAAGCTGAGACTTGTAAGTTCTGCATAAATTTGCATGTATCATACAGTATAGAGTGTATATCATATAAATATAGGACTTTGGCAGCTGAATCTTATCAGTGATCAAAGCAGAATTTCCATGCAGTGTGGCAGCTTAATAAATCAGATTAGGAAGCTCATACATCTGCTTCAGCTCTCAAATCTGGTCTCATTGCAGCCCTTGAAGTGAAAGACCCATCCTCAGGTGTTGTTCAACGACTCCTCTTTGCCCCTCACTTTATCGACCATCTTCACCTCATAACGGCTGCAGTTATTATTTTACAAAACAGTCATTGCTTTGTGTAGCACTTAATTTCATTGTTAATCGCTCTGTGTGATTGCATATTAAATGTCAGGCTTCCTCTTCCAGTCGCTTTGACCGCTTGTCCCCTGTGCTGCATCCCCGAGGGGCTTGTCAAGTACAGGCATCCCTGTGCTCTTCATAGCCGAGTGCCACTCTAATCACCCTTTCCTCTAATGGCCTATTCAATCTACAGCACTATGGGTCATATTTAACAGGCCTCCAGTGAAGGGGACGGCAGGACGAATCATTGCAAGCGCCACCGCTGTTTATTGGCAATCAGACAGCCAGCTGTAATAATAAAAGCACAGCTGAACACGCCTGATTGTTCACTTCCTTCACAGCCAGAGTAGTTCACTGTTGTTCAAGTAATAACATTACATAAATAAAAGCCTATCAGTTAAAATAAGCTTTAATAAAATAACAGTCCTTGGCATCTGGGTCTGAATAAAATAGTGATATACAGTGTTTAAAAAAATAAAATCATGGCTTCTTGACCATCACAACTAGATGAAAATTTTTTTTTCAGTTAAAACAGAGCTTCAGATATCTAAGCGTTATCATCACTCCCTCCACGTCAAAACAAAGTGAAGATAACTCTGGGGACTTAATGTAGGAGACAAAGGCAAATAAGCTTCAATAGGAAATCCTCACCTTATCACTAAATTGAAATCGTCTGAACTAATGCTTTACTCAGACTGCTGTTTCTATTCCAATCTTTGCCCATGATGTTGGATAAATTGATATTGAGATTTGTATAGCAAAATTATAATTAAAAGTTTAGAGTTATACTCAAGACTTCGCTTCCATAAAAGCAAGGGGGGGGGCTTCATTTGACCAAAACTGCTGACAAAAGGTTAATAACTACTGATGAGCATTTTTGTGGCTGTGAAAATAGCAACATGGTCAGATAGCATGTAAATGGAAAATATACAATTTCTGTGGACAGTCAGCCTCAGAAAAAAGATCAGAAACCTTGTCAATATGGGATTACATTAGAAAGGTGAATAAATTATGGTAACGTTACCTTGTCTTTGAACATTTCTACCTGACTTACATATTTTCACTAGCAATGGTGCTGTTAACAAAAAAAACACACAAAACCTCTTGTAACTCAAGTCTGTCACAATCAAGCATAATTCATATTTGTTCAACCTTTTCAGAAATGCATTGAGGTACAGACCCCATTTATAACATTGCAAAGTTATACCAAAAACAGTTCAGCGGTCTACAAAGTTCACTCAGTTTATGTAGCTTAACTTGGCTGCACAGAGTCCAGATTACAGATGTGTGCTGACTCACAAACTGCAGGCAGACAGTGCAGTTGGTGTCTGGTAAAGGTCACACTAGAAATCCTGTGGCCTCTGTCAAGTATTTTCAGATTTCTCATAAAGTTTAAGAAGATCCTGTAAGCATGCAACAAACTCAGTGGGCAGGTGTCACACTGACTGATGTTGTGGTGTGTGTCAGGATTTACAAAATTAAGGTCCCAAATCCAGACTATAACTTGGTGACTAACAAAATGCGAGCTTTAACAAAAAAAGCTGATAGTTCAAAAAGAACCCTAAATGCAAAGTTTAACAAAATTGAAAATCTGAAAATAACAAAAATGGACTTTTTCTGTCTCATGTATGATTTTGTTGTTGTTTTTATTATTTATTTATTTCAGTTAAACTTTTTTTCCCTCTCTTTTTGTCTTGAGTGTCTGTTGTCTTTGTGTATGTGTCTGAAAGTACGATAAAATTACACTGACTAAAAAAAAAAAAAAAAAGACAAAAATAACAAATGCGGCAACCCAAGAAGACACAGAGAACAGGAACAATGACTGTGCCAGGGATGACAAAAGCACAGGGGAGCAACAACAGACAATCGGACAAAGACAAAGGGGAAACACAGAGACTATATAACACACTGGGATCATGAGACACAGGTGGGATAATCAACACAGGTGAAACACATCAGGGCTCAGCAGGTAATTACAAAAGGAGGGAAACTTGACAGGAAATGGGTAGATAAGACACAGAACATGGTTTACCAAAATAAAATGGGAAACACAATGAAACAAGGATATATATACAAAAACCGAGGAAACTTTACACTCAACTTAAGGAACTAACTGGACTAAAACTACTCCAATGATGGATCATGACATAGAGCAGCTGTCCAAGTCTCTTTGTTTTCAGTTTTTGAGGCTTTGACACTGTTGAGTTTAATTGTCTCACAAAGTCACTGCACACTCCTTTGAGTTCTGTGAGCCTGTTCCATGACACTCATTGGTACTCTTTGGCAGAGTTGCTCTCTAACAGCTGCAATTTTCTTTCTCAGTGTTTTTCAATTGTTTTTATCTTCTAACAGTTGTCTCACTTTATAGAATTCATTAGATCAGTGGATGCTGGCAGGCTCAAAGAGTTGCCAGAATTAGCTTCTGCAGCTCCCTGTGGATCCTTAACTTTTTTAGTATCACCACCACAGCATGAGTTGGCTGGTCGCATTTTGTAGGCAAGGGCAATGATGATGGTAAACAACAATACAGATGGAATTGTAAATCCAACATGAATGCCCATGTACATGAAGAAATCCAAGTAACTTCAAGATAAAGTCGTGTCCTGTTGGGGAGCTGCCAGTTACTACAACCTCAACTGCAGTTCTGTTTGACTTTGTTTGAAATGTCTTTTAGTGAGGAGAAGGAGACAAGCAAGTGTGTGCCAACAGAAGGAGAGGAAGAATTAGGAGCCTCAGAAAAACAGTTAAGCTAGTTATCTAAAAGCTAACAGGAACTAAATAACTAAAATGTGGACACCCCCCCCACACACACATTAATCTTCTAACACTGACATTCACTGCTGCAGACTCAGACTGTCCACAGTTCAGCAGCGGTTTTAGAAGCTAAACTCAGTCTGTTGCTGTGTCTGCCAGACCAATACAAAACCAGCACTATGTAATGTCTGTTTTTAAGGCCAACAACTGAGCAACACTTGTGTTATTTACAACAGAATTATTACAGCATGATTGTGTTGGTGACTTTTGCTCTCCCTCTCAGTGAGCTATTAACCAGAATGTAATAGGCTCCTGCTATCACAGCTGGGCTGTAGACAACTACAAGCTGTTTGTTTATGATTGCTGGACATTTTTATTCAATACTCTAAGCATCTCATTCTATAATGAGGCATTTGTTAAGTATCATCATATTTCAGGAGACAAGATGTTTGGGACAGTGTTCTTCCAGTTTCTGGCAATGTTTAGCTGCTTTAACTAACTGCTCATGGGACCTTAAATGCACAAAGACTCTCTCAACAGACTATGAAATCATCTCCAGTATGATGCTCATATCTCAGACAGTTGATGGTGAATAGTTCCTCCAAGCCATTCCCCTTGTAGCTCAGCAGTAAGATGTGACAAGAAAAAAGAGAAATGCAGATGGAGGGAGCAGGTGTTACATTTTCCTCCTTCCCGGGGTCCCTGCTGATTCATATGGCGCGCTGAATAGCTGATGTGGAGATTACAGAGGCTATGAGTGAGCTGAAAGCTTGATAAGGACATGCAGCCTCGCGGGGCTACCTGGCTACAGGTGTTTCTCTCAGCCAGCTGAGGGGAAACGCATGAGCAATCAACCCAGGGAACAAGCAGTGCCAAACAGTAACAGAGAAGGCTTCACCCTAATGATGATGCTGATGAGGAATGTCTGGCAAAGTGCAGTAGGACAGATGGGGAAAGTGTGGGGAGATGAAAGGAGGAGGGAGGGAGTTTTGAGGGTTGCCTCTGGTCTGCACTTTCATCTCTTCTTCCATCTTGTCTTTCTCTCCTGCACTCTTATCTGAGCCTTCTGTCTGACTTCCTCCCTGAGAAAATGTCTTTTTTGCTCCTTCCTCTGGTTGCTCACATACAGTTATACAACATAACACCATTGTTTACATCTTCTAAATTAAGGTGGCATTTTGACTAAGCTCTAATCCAGCTCAGGGCTTCACCAGATAAAGGTGAAGTCCTTAAGGTACCTGAGTGAACTGCTGTCAGAGCGCCACGGCAGGAGATCTAAAAATAAGACCAAACTTTTTTGTTTCAGTTTCTTTCAATATTTTCTCATGTAATGTAGAACAGTTAAATACTGTGCGGAAGTTGTTCGGAAAGTGTAATCATGCTATGAGTAAATATTGTAGGAAAACAGATAAATCACTCAAAACACTCTATTGTTCAGTGTGAACATTTGTGTTACTTGCCAGACAAAGATTAATAAATTCTTCAACATATTTGCAGAGACACCAAACAATGTCAGCAAAGAAAACTAATTGGTTGGCAACAATTTCCCTAAAGATCTCCGACTGGAACTAAGCAGTTAAATATCTGGTGAACGGCCTTCATTTGCACAGCACTTTTCTAGCCTTTTCACCACACCTCTTTACAATGCAAGTCAGCATTCACCAGTTCAAATACAAACAACAGATGGTTTCTCTGCAGTGTTGACCTGTTCATTAGGAACTTATACACACACATACACGCAACAATGGGACAGCTATGAGAGCAGCTTGGAGTTTAATATCTTGTCCAAGGACATTTGAGGATCAAACCACTGACCTTGTGATGAGTAGACGACCCACTCTACATACCAACATTCAGTCGCAAGCAGTGGCATAAAACCATCTATTTAAATAACTTCTTTAATATAGACTGCACTTATTTCATTCAAATGATCAAGAGAGTTTGTCATTTATAAATTATTAATGCACATTTTCATTTATACATGTATAATAAATATTAGATGGATTCAAATCATTATACCAGTCATTAAAAGAACTCCTGTCAATGTGTAAAAGAGCAAAAGTAATGCGGCAAACATGATAAAAACCTTTCAGTCTGTTACACTTATAACTGCAACAGGTTACAGCTTCTCATTGCTTAACACATATCTGATGTTTTGAATCTTCAGTGAAAGCCTTGGTATGTTTAAAGACCCACTGTGTAGAATGTAGTTAAATCTTGCTGCGTGGTTGTACTTGCAGCCAGCTGAGTCTCTCTCTGCTATGTTACTGCCAAAAGATCCTGCTAAACCTGACGCACCGGACCTTTAAGTCGCATGCTTAATGTTCTTAATCATCATCATTGGCTTTTTTCACATTTGCATTTATCAATCCACCAACTTTTCCAAGACAAGCATAAAACATTTTTCTCAATACTTAGATATTTTTTTAATGCTCTGTTTCCACCCCTCCATTCATCAATACAAGTGGATGGAAACATACTGATGCACACAAACATAAATTTAGGCTAAATTAAAAAAAAAAATCTCACTGTCAGAGGAGAAGCTCCACCAGCCATATGCCAATGTATGATGTATGTGGTATGTGTAGTGGTTAATTGCTGAAAAGAAACTTCGGAAGACAGCTGATGTTGCAAACAAGTGAGCACTGAAGGCACATGTCCATGCATCTCTTTATGTTACATTATTGTCCAATTTATTACATATTCAGTGATGATGTGTTTTTCGTCTAAGTTCATGCACATTTAATTACATTTTCAGGAAGTTCTACATGTTTGGGTGCTGCAGGCCTTCTTGTCTCAATAACATGTTTACAAAGCATCCAGCCAAGCCCTCCTAATGCAACTCTAATAGTTAAGTTCTCCAACTGTTTATGTGGTATACTGTTCAAGAATGTTAAGAGTTAGGAAAGGGAAGGTTGTGTAAGGTCTGAGTGTGTTTTTTTTAGTCCTTTTGTTTAAAATCGTACTGCAACACCAGTAGGTTTTGCTTGTACTGATTTAAACAGTTTGTTTCAGAGCTGTTGTTTATATCCTTTGAGTTGGATCTTCAAAGAGAACATCCTGATCTGATATGTATCTGACTTTCTAACAAGACAAGTATTTTCTGGAGCTGTTTAGTATGCCTACCTCTGACTAAGGCAAATGGTATTAAAGCCAATGATGCACTATGATGTAGCCACTTATTTTACTTAGCCTTGAAAAGCTTCAAATTTTGTTATCATGTTACTTTTGTTTCTATGACGAACTTTACAATTAAGGTCTGCAGATTCATCATTGTTCATCATCATCATTTATGTATGAGTGTAAATTTTTTAATTCAAGTTTGTTTTCCTGTCATCCGTCCATTCCACACTCAAATTAAATGGTAAAATGGCTCTAGCACTCACCAGCTAGAGGTTCAGTGGTCCACTTAACCTCATATCAATCAGTCAAACATTATATAAATTGAATTCCATGTCAAATTCAGAGTATCAAATCTTTTTAAATGATTCTTTGAGCAGGAGCAAACTGGACTCTGGAGACTTTATGCAATCCTGGATTATGGCGCACAGCACACTATTCAGCTGTCTTCAGCTGCTGAGTACCTTGGTGTTAGGCAGGGTGGCTGAGAAACTTGACCTGTGCACAATATGGCAAGAGACAGGGAGCATGTATGGCAGCATTAAGTCCAGAGAAATGTGTTATAGAAGTAGCATTTACATTGGATAGACTATCATTTGTGGAGCAAAACTAACAGCCTTAGATCCTGAGGTAGCTGAAATTTACAATAAGGAGGTGGATAAAGTAGTTCAGGCAGGTTACATGGCCAAAATGAGGACTGACCAAGTATCTCAGTCCTCAGAACCTTAGTACATTCCTCATCACTTTGTAGAACATAATGACGTACATTTTGTCTTTAGTTGCTCTGCCTCCTATCATGGCCAAGTACTTAACAACCAGCTTCTCACTGGTCCAATTTCAGGTCCATCTCTTACTGATTTGCTCATACAGTTCTGCCAGCACAGAGTGGCTATAAGTGGTGACACAGAATCTATGTTTTACTAAGTGAGACTTTTACCTGATGATTGACCTCTCCTTAGGTTGCCACTGTGCAACATGGGACATGAGGAGCCACCAGAGGTGCACGGTCCTTCCATTTGGAACAACCAACAGTCTGTGTTGTGTCATACATGCAGTCCAAAGGTGTTTTAAAGATCAGACTGAGAACAGTGAACCAGTCACTCTATGCTGATAAGTGTCTTTGATCACTCTCATTCCCAGAGAAAGTCTAACAGCTCCTGCTGAAGCTGAGGACCTCACCAATGGCAGAAGGATTCAAGCTTAGGCAGTGGGCCAGTAATATTGAAGCCGGTGTGGATGATTTACCAGCACTGACTACTGCCCACACCAAGGCCAGACAGATTCAAGTAAAGGTAATTGTGGGCTAATTTGGCACTGTTTATCTGACAACTAGACTATTAGTATAGACCTGTTCCATATGATAATAATATCTTGAGATACATTTAGAAAGTCCTAGCCATAGAGTATGATCCAGTGGGTTACACTGTGCCCTTTATTACTAGAGCCAAAGTCCTACTGCAACAAGGCTGGACTAATTAAAAATGGGATACTTTTAAACAAGACAGAGAGTTAAGTCTAGTATGGAAAAAGTGGGAAAATGAATTTACAGATTTAACTCTAAAATGTTATACAAGGATACAAGGATACAAGGAAGTTTATCAGTCATTATGCAACAAGTTGTATAATGAAATTAAATGTGGTTCCCTCTCGAGTGATTAATTGATTGTATAAAAAAGATAAAATTATTTAACATGGAGGAGTGCAAATGGTACATTAAGAAGTCTCACAGCCTGAGGGAAGAAGCTGCTCTGTAGTCTGGTGGTACGGCGGCAGCGGATACTTCTGTATCTTTTGCCTGACGGCAGCAGGGTGAACAGGCTGTGGCTGGAGTGAGTGTTGTCTTTTAGGATCTTCTTTGCTCTGCGCAGGCACCTCAGATCCCGAATATCACTGATACTTGGTAGATGGGTACCGATGATGTTTTGGGCAGTTTTAATCACTCGTTGCAGAGACTTCCTGT
>JAQNCA010000018.1:1390558-1406376 GCA_029783725.1 Acanthurus tractus
ACCCTGCCTTTAGCTAAAACGGAGAGACCTTGACTGTGAGTGTGGCTACCCTGTGTGTGTGTGTGTGTGTGTGTGTGGTCAGGCATTAGGGCTTCCTTGTTCGAAGATGCTCCGTCTAATTACCCAAAAGTGTTACAACGGCTCAAGCAACTGTTTCTCTGGTATTACAGTTGTTGTTGAGGAAAACATTTGAGCCTTAATGCTTCTGGGAATGGACGGCGTTGCAGGAGCATCTGTGCTTAGAAACACAGGATCAGCGCTTCATAACAAGTGTGTGCTGGAGACAGCAGAGCCGGGGTAAAGGCCAGAGACACCGCAGGAAAAGGTGATCTTTCAGGAGTGGCAGGTGTTCCTCTAATGTGCACATGGTTGTAGCTTCCACGGCTGTTTGGCCATCAGCCTCTCTGTGCCGTCTTCATCAGCTTGTCATGTGAAGGACAGTTGTTCACATTAGAAAGCAAGTTTGCTACACTTTTTTCCTTATCTATAAGACAGCGTTTAGCTCAGTCCTCTACCCTTTATGTATGTGGAGGAGGGTGTGTATCCAAGAAAAGGCACATAGCATTTGCTCTCTGGAGAAATAATGAGTGATGTGTACTTTGCTTCTTATTAAGGTACATGCTTTTAGCTTGGTCATAGAATTAATGGCACAGAGTCAAGCCTTTCTGTACAAAAAGAGCAATAAAAGGAAAATTAGATATGTATTTTGTCATTTGATGTGCAGGATTTTTGTTCTTTTGGGAACACTCATTTTGCAAGTAAAACACTTAAATATTCTACATTTTAAAGAGCCTCTGAGTCATCAGAAGGAGGCAGTGTAACATGGGAGGAATAAATTTACTTTAAGCTATCCCTGTAGCTACATGCATGAAACATACTGAATACATGGATTACTTCATCACTGGTGCTGGATTTTTGAGGTCAGCACTGATTTTAATATTATACAGCTGAATTAAATTCTATTAGTTTCTACAATCACATAACTGGAATAAGCATTTTTGAGATGGGTCTTTTCAATTTGGCCATTACGGAGTTGGAGATACTTTATGAGCAGGACCTATGGAGTGTAAATATTAAAGTACTTACTCTCTGGTAAAATACCCTTTTACCTATTCAACCTCAAACATATTTTTGGCATTGCTAGACTTCAGATTCTTGTCACTTTTTGGCCAACATACCAGAGCTTCCACCATGATGATGTTTTAGTCATCATCTGCCACTTCCAAAAGTTAGTTGACTTGTCAGTTACTCACCAGAAGTATATAATTTTTTCCGTGTAAAACAGGGCTCAAGTTTTCCATCCAAAAGCAAAAGCTGGAAAAAGCTCCAAAAGCTGGAATAAAATGCTTCCAATACAGTCCACTCATAGTTTTACCACTGCTTATACATCCGAACAAGTGAGGCGCTGTACAAAACATAAATAAAATCAGAATGGGTTATAAATAATAATGGCCCAATTCATTAGTAAACAACGGAGCTTTTCAGAGAGTACCCCTTTCATACACAATCATGATAACTTCCACTGTTACCAATTAACCTGTTTACGTATGGAATGTTTCAAACAGGTATTTTTTGAGCGTTCCAATACTTTTCCAGTCTCTTGTTGCCCCTTTACCAACTTGTTTGTAACATGCAAGTAGTATAAAATATCAAAAAGCATATAATTACAAAATTTATGACGTTAATGAGGTAACACATCAAATAAATACTGATTTTACACTGTTTTTAATATATGTCGAATGGGATTAGCAAATAATTGAATTTTTGTGGTGTGGTTAGAGTGGTAAATGGACTGCATTCATATAGTGCTTTTCTAATCTTTCGACTACTGCCAGCACAAGTCAACATTAACCCATTCACACACACACACACACACACATGCATTCACCAGAAATACTGTGAGTCTTCTCTACAAAGTGCCAACCTGCTTATCAGGAAGCTCATGAAGAGAGTAGCCATGCAGCTCCCTCTGCCACTGCTTTGAGTTTGTGAGGTTTTAAAGGAGGAACTTGGCTGAGTGACAGGAGGTAGCTGGAGAAAATATATGAAAAATGAAATGAAATGAAAAATTTTGTGTTTCATTTACACAGGATGCAAAAGTAACAGTGTTGTGTGAGAAACAAACTGAGTGCTATGACTGGGTGTTCTGTGAAAAAGCACCCAGATCCAAACTGTGGGGAAGTTTCACCTTTTCCAGTCTAAAATGTAACTATGCAGGCTGATGATAATTTTAAATAGTGATTTAATTTGTTCTCTTACTCAGCTTTTACAACTCTGACTGACTTGCTATCATGTGAAGTAAAACATGAGCTGTAAGCTGATTCATTTAAGGAAGGACTCATTAAGCATACACAGAAACAGATGGGTGCACTCCTTCCACACCTGCGGCCTGGGGGATACTTCTGTGTATTTGTCAGCTTTTCATATGGGCAGGAACACACCCCCACCCACAAGCACACGCATTAGTCTGTGGAAAACCTTAAGGCAATGTGCAGTCAGTCCAGCATTTCCTTTTCTGTGCCGATGAACACTGCAGGGTTTTTTCGATCAAGGTGAAGGACACACACAATAGGAGTAAATACACACGCAATGCAGCCCACTGAGCAGTGATTATGGTGAGGAAACAAGGGAAATGGGAAAAAGAGAAAGAAAGAAATGGAGAGAGTGTTAGATAGTAGGAGGCCATGCGATGAAAATAGAAACACAAGGACAGATGACACAAGACAGGGAAGGAAGAAGTGGTGATGGATGCTCATCCGGTAAATGATGAGCAGAGGAGGAGGACACAGCCATAGCAAATAATGGGAAGAGACAAGAGAAGGTGATGTAGAGTGAAAAATAAGAAATGACAAAGATGAAGAGTAAGAAAGTGATAGATGACACTGTTGGAGTTTAAGAGAAGCTGACTCAGGCGATGCCGTTTCCCTGCTGTTGCTATCTGTTTTAGAATAAAAGAAGTTATCACCTGAAGTTCAAGGATACGCTGTAATTTTGCCAGCCATTAAACTATCTACTGTTTCAGAAGGAGCTTTCTCACTTTATTCTGAATTTATAGCATATCTGAAGTTTTTTTTTCTAACTTGTTTTCAGTTTTCTGCCCCTCTTGCCTGCAGTGGTTCATTCAGCCTATTTTACATTGCAGGGATTTGGAAAGGCAAATTACCATAGCTGTTAACTGCTGATGCAATGCTCTCCAGAATAATTAACGACCTATTTTTAGTATCTTGCAACTTTCCTTTGGGTCATGGCCCAGTCTCGAGAATAAGAGAATATATCAGAATGAAGGGTAGGAAGTCATCATGCTGCTGCTGCTGCATGATCACAGTTATCTCCTTCACCTCTCCAGCCCAGCAGTCACACAGGTCGGCCCACATCGGTCTGTCTCACTGGGTGTGATCAAGCCTCCCATGCTTGGTCTCAGATGTCCCTGATGTCAGATCCTTTTTACTTTTGCACTGCCTAAAAGTGGCACAGTCGGTATAGCAAATAAATTTTCCTTTGCTCCCTGAAAAACATATTTTGACTTTTTTCAGGTTCTGTTTAGGTTTTTTGCAAACTCTGTGTTTTCCATGTTATTTCTCACAAACTTTGTTTTATGATTTAAGCATCTGTTTTTCATCAGATGGAGTCTAATATTATTTTAAAGGAATAGAATTCTAACAATTACAACAACAAGAAAACATCAAAATTTAGTGAGCATCAGTAATTTATCCGTATTCATTTCACAATTTCACAGAACAAACATCTCCTCGCTGTGGAGCTTACAGTAATTATAACAGGCATTTTGTCAGTGTCTCCATTGTTACGGATAGTCCGTACTTAAACCACAGAAGATAAAAAAGCTTATGCGACATAAACAAAACACACACGCCTCAGGTGTCACCTGACACCTCTCTCTCTCTCTCTCTTTCTCTCTTTTCCTCTCTGTCTTTTTCTCTCTTTTCGAATCAGATTCACTTCACGCAAAAAAGCCAAACAAGCAATTCTAAGTAAAGGTGAGCAGATAACACAATATGGTGCCAGAATCATCAAATAGGTGCCGGTGTCAGTCTGCAAGTTCCCAGAGCCTGTTTCAGTGTGCACATAACCGATTTAACTTATTTTTGTAAAAATCTAATTGGTGGAAAAGTCATCCCTACAATAATGGTGCAATAATAATGTTTTTTGTTTCTTTATTTTATAATAGCATGATATTTTATTTTCAATATCATCCGGCTCTTTGTACAGCACTGCTATATCTAGTAGAATATACATTTTTGTTTTCATTTTTTACATGTGTGTATTTCCAAGCAACGATGGAAACCCTGTCTTTGCATCTTATTTTGACCGCTCTGTTATAACAAAAGTGCTTGTGATATCACGGGTTGGCTTTATTTTTTTCCTCCAGTCAAGTGAGTGGATAAATAAACCAAGGTGTTAAAAAACAAATGTCATACAAGGGCAACAGTGAGAGAGTTGATAGAATAAGCTGATGGTTATTATTATAGTTAAATTCATTACGGGTAGGAATTTCCAGGCACAAATCGATTTGATTACGATTCAGTAGGTAATGCACATTTTATTGCTTTGGAATTGAATTGTTCATTTGTAAGAGAAGGAATGCGTTCATTTGTTGTTCAAAAGTCACCCAGTCTAGTGAAAAAAGAGCATGACAACATCGGCAAAATGTAATAAGATAAGGCAGTTCACAAGCCATCCAGAACAATACCTATGATTAAATATATGTACGTCTCGTCATGCAGGCCCAGATTCATTGTTATTCATGTTTGAGAGTAGTGGTTATACAGGCAGCCCATCACCCAAAGGTCACAGATTAGATTCCTCCAGCAGCCAGTGGACGTGTCCATCAGCAGCCATGCTCTCTGTCAAAATGTCATTGAGAGGGACACTGAACCCTGACCTGCTCCTTCATTGGAAGTCTCTGTGGATAAGCACATCAGCAAGAGTTGCAAATGAGAAATTTAAATTCCTCTGAAGCCTTCACTTGGCGGATGGGTTGGGATCCCCGTTGGGCCTTCAGGGGAAATTCAGCTCACGATGCTTCACTTGTTCCACACTCATCTCAGCATCAGCTGTGAGGGCAGATCAGCATCAGCTAAGGTCAGGGTGAGATAATGGTGCAGGTTAAGGCTCTCTCTGCAAGCTCAGGATTTTTTTTTCTGTTGTCCTCATTGAATTATTAATAAAAGAGAAATGGTGGAGGCCTGAGTCTCTTTTATCACTTCATGGAATGAGAACCCCATTAGATATAATAGCAGTCAGAGATATGGAACTAAGGTGTAAAGCTGCATCCTGTTTGGTTCTATTCTGCAAAGCCTTGTTTTTGAGGTAAACTTTATTCTAAGACACATTAATCATTAAAAATACAGTTTAGCCCTTTTTCCTTTAAGTAGCATGATGATGTTAACAAAGTCTGATTGCACTAATACCAACAGTATCATGTAAGATTTTGTAAAATATCAACTTATATATCATGGAAAGACAGCAGGAACCTGAGCCAATGTACTGCTTCACTCTTTCTTAGTTTTCTTTTATCAGGTTGTTGATATTCTGTTAGGTGGAGGGGGAATTGTCACGGCGTTATGCCAATTATGATAAACTAGGTGAAAATTGCATGTCTCACTGTTATTCCTCATAGAGGGATTAGCTGCTGGAAGATCTTAAGCAGGGTGTGATTTGGTGTGGGGAATCCGACATTCTCTCAGTGCAGTCATGCTCTCTCTGTTTGAAATTCATGGCACTGCTGAACATGGATTGAGATTCTGTTCAGGATTAGAAGGCAATCATTTAATCCAGGAAATGTAAAGGCTAATGTACTTTTGAGATTCCCACAGTGAATCCACAGCTGTATATAGATGTGTGATAGTTTTAGGTGAGTTAGATCCTTTCTTGTCTTCATATGGTTAGAGATAAGCGGAAAGTGAATGACTGACTGTCTTTCTGTCAGTTGTTTTTTTTGTCATTTTAATGTGAGTTTTAATCATTTTATTATATCTTTTACACATGAACAGATCACTTTCACACATCAGATGTAACACAAATGCAGCCCAGTTTTTGTCCCACAGTGCTGAATATTTCTTTCTTTGTCTGTCAGGTTGAACATCCTGCTGCAGGGCATGACACCTCTCTATTTCCACATTATCAACGTATGTTTGCACTGCGCTGTAACCTGCCTGCTCATGCACACATGTCAACGCTGTGCATTCGAAGACTCGCGCCTGGCTTTCGTCGCGGCACTCCTCTTCGCTGTGCACCCCGTCCACACTGAGGCTGTAAGTACATGACACACAAACTGTCTGTGGCTCTGAGAAAGTGACGAGGAGGGAGTTCATGCAGGAGTCAACCCTTAAGGTTCCGCCTTAACATCTGGAACACAGAACAAATGTACTCCCATAAACAATCAAACACAACACAACACAAGTACAGAGGCAAGGGATGGTCAACAATTTTGCTGAAATCTCATTTTAAGCTTTGCTCCTCTGGCAGCTAATTTAGCACAAGGTCACTGACCTTTTCTTCTTTTCCACTGCTACTAACCCACTTCAGTATTTTTGATTTAAAAATCAATATCTAAGGTCTTAGCTAAGCTAGTACTTTCTTCCTGTGTTAAGAAAGACCTACAATTATCTTCATTTTCATATCTGGCAGCTTAATGTAAGCTGGAGTTCAGACAGACAGAGAAGGCAGTGGTTTGTGTTTAAAGCTTAGTCAAAGAAGTGACATTTTAATAGCCTTGAAAAGAGAAATAATGAAATTGTATAGTGTTTAAGCAGTACCTACCTAAAAACACTGATATGGTTTTTTGCAGGAACACTGGTTAAAAAAAGAAGGACTGTGGTCAGTTTAAGCAGTGGTGTTCAGTACTTGATGTTGAGCTACTTAACATTAAGTATGATAGGCTGAACATCAAATTCAACTGGCTCATACTCTGCTGTCAAAAAATTCCAGCTGTCCAAAAACTGGAAAAACTAAATCAATATTTGAACTCAATTAGCACACTCAGGTCCCTTCAAGCCTTTTTAAAAAAACAAAACAAAAAAACAATCAATATAATTTTTCCCTCAGGCTCAGTGTATATTACTTCATATGGCTGGATTGGTTACTCTATTATATTCTGTTATGATTATTCTTCTTTGTCTCACTGAGATTTGGGGCACAGTTATGTTTAAGTTTTCTCGAGCTCCCATAGTGCTTTAGGGGTTGTAATTGGGGAGTGTTGCTATGACTTCAGTGAGTTACAAAGTCAGGCCTGTATTTTTTAGCCTTCACTTGTTTACATCTTCTCACCTTGGCACCATGAAAAGCGGACAGAATTAGCTTCTGTTTATGTGCGCCCTCACAAATGACATTGGCTGACCTTTATCAGATGACTCTTAGGCAAGTTTTGGATTTACAAGGGATGAGTTGTTTAATGATAATGATTATGATCTAGTTGATGGTGATAATGATCATCATGTGTCGTTTAAGTGTTGATAATTCCTTAACCACTGCAGCTGCAGCATACTTTCATTCAAGTTATAGGCAATGCAAAACAGATTGTAGATAAAATATTTTGTAAAATATTTGTCAGGGTTACGGGACAGATTAACATTAAATTACAGGGTAAATACATAAACCATCACAACACTAACTCTTCCAGTGTTGGTGTTCTTCTGAGCTTTACCAGTAGCTCTCTAGAACCAGTTGGAGGGACACCACACAGATTTAAACACACACTAACACACAATGTGGCGCCTCACCTGGAAATCTGTAAATGGGAGGCCATGAAGTGTGGTGAAGTGGAACATCTCCCCTAAGTCTCATCCCTTCGGTTCAGCTGGGGTCATTTGAAACCAGTGAAAAACCCCTCACTGAATCGTAATTACAATTATTATTTATCCTGTAGTGGAAATGGTTGGCTGATTGTTTGAAAGTATTGTTCAGTGATGGTGGAGTAAATTAAGCACCTTTGGCTATTCCTTTGCTTATTTCCTTAGGATTTATAGCTTTTATTTTATTGTTCAATTTAAAATTTTTAGCTTATTGCAAACAGCCAAATGAGAAAGCAGAGTCAGAGGCAGAATTTATGCTCAAATTGATTCAGCATTCATCCGGTCCAACAGAGACAAGTCTCCCCTCGGGCTCTGCTGCTTTTGTCCTAGTTGAGAAACAACACTGCCTTGTACCTATTCAGCAGTTTTTTTGTGTGACTGTGAGGAGTGATCATAATTATAAGAAGGAACAACCCCCAACTACCTCTTGACTATTGGTGCCATCTTTGTCAGTCTGAGATCACTCTGACTTTTGCTTGAAAAAAGGGACACCAAGGCTGCAACTATTAACGTTTTCATTTTCATTTAAATGCAGATTATTTTCTATAGATTAATTTTTTTGATTGCTTCTGCACAGTGCTCTTTGAATTACCTGTCAAAACTAAGGTCGGTGTCAAGAGAGAAATATTGTAATTTTTTTCTAACAGACCATGACAAGTGACTGACAGTTTGAGCTTCTCCATGGCTGTCTGTGAAATAAAATCTCAGAGGTATATCCACATTACTTTAATATTGTAAGGAATTCTGTCACATATGACACTAATTGGTGACACAAGTTGAATATTATGTTTGGAGAAAACTGATATATCTATGTCATAAAACTGCTTTTTCTTTTAGATGAATAGATAATATTATGATGTGATTTTTTTCCCAACTAAAACATTAGCTAATGGTTTATGTAGTATTACTGGCCCAACACTGATGGATTTGTTTTTTTTCCAGTAATAAAGTTGAAATATTTTAGAATTAAAACATGAAAAGCTAAGATTGTTACATTATCTAGGAGACTTAAGTCTTTCAGGGTAATGTAACACTGCAGAAGTTAAATCATGAAAGTTCATGATGACATTTTTCAAGTTTCATTATTAGAAGGTATAATTGAAAGTATTTAAAAACAAGCACACAGCCATCTACTGCATACTTCCATCAGTAACAGAGAACAAATAGCTGATTATTAACCTGATCAACTAACACAGTAGAAACACTCATTTACACACACATTTTTTCAGTAAGCTATAAATCAAACCAGTAACTAACCACAGTTGTGAATTGTTGATAACCCTATTATAAATTAGCAGTCAGCTGGTGTTTCTGTGGTTCTGACAAGGTGTTAAAAAATATACAGTTATTATGCCAAACTCACTTTAAGAAATATGATATATTGCTAGTTCCTTTCTGTAGAAACACAAGATAGAAGGCAGTGTATGCAGACTGTCTTTACAATTTTGCATTGGGATTATCTATAAGGACAAACAGTTTTTCCCTCTAACTTTGACAGGTTTTGGAGGGATCAGCTCTCCACTAGTTTATGTTAGCTGCTCCGCTTCAGTGAATAAAAACCAGGAATGACAGTGAACTGTTTCATAAATTGATTTCTAGCTAAAATATGTGCTGGTCTTGTTCATATTCCTGATTAAACACCTTACCTATGAACATTACTTGGCGGCTTGTTTTTATTTTTTGAAGATAGGAACTTTATATACCTAACATCTTGACTCATTAACTTCCTGGGGCAAACTTAGCTGTTAGGTTTGCATGTTTCCCCAGGTTCTTCAGTGTACTACTTCCAATGGTGAGGGCCATTGCCTCTCTGTCCTTTGTCCCTATTTTAGCAGTTAGCCATCCTGCAAAAGTGGCTTGAGGAAGAGAGCGTTCCCCGTTGGGATCAGTACAGTATCACATTATTATTTCATTCACTCAAGCTTCCAGTCCACTGACTCCTTTTTGTTCCTGTCTGTCTGCCTAATTCATCCTTCACACAAAGCTTGCCATTTAGAACCTCTGCTCTAATTTCCATGTGATTCCCAAAGGGCAACATTTCCCCTGACACCCTAAGGTGATAAGTCAAGTTGTGCAAGTTGTAGGATCTATGTAAAAAAGCACATAGCAGAGCTGCTCATTATTCCTCCCCCTCGCTTCAGGTGAGGTGACAATAAGAACTTAGATGTTCGCTACATGAGCACTGGAGAGGAATTGGAATTGGAATGAGCAAAAAGATGAATGGGGCAGAGGAGTACGTGCAGCATGGAGAAAGGGTTGAATGAAGAAAGAGAAATGTATGAGATATGGTGGAGGAGGGTGATGAAAGGATCGAGAGACAGGCGGAGAGGAGAAAGCGAGGGAGAGATGAATGAGGAGCAGCAGGGATTGTAGCAGGACAGGCCTCCTGCCAGGGCACTCCCCTGACTCCTCTGTAAAAAGAGAACCGGAGACATGAGAGGAAGGAGGAAAGAGCAAAGCCAAGGTTCAGAGGAGATGGAGAGAAAGCGAGCTGGGAGCGAGGGGAGCAAAGACGACAAGACAAAAAAAGAAAGTGAGAGCAGGAAGCGTGAAGGAGTCGGAAATAAGGTCTCAAAGTCTCCAGGCCGGTGTAGGCGAGAGTTTGATTTCGCTGCTCATCTCCCAGCATGCCAGTCAAAGTGCCAGAACAGCCAGAGCAGTTGTAATGAATTTGAATGTGAGAAGAGGAGGAGGAGCTGGCCACTGGCTCTGTGCACTGAGCGTCCCACGAGTCATGTTTGCTTTTCCTTTCAAAGTGTTTTATGGAATCTGAGTCTTTTCTCGAGGCTGCTCAGGCATAGTTTTGAACATTTTTATCTCAGCGAGGGTAAGCCTGGAAGGGGCAGTGTGTTTTAACGTGTATGTGTGCAAGTATTTGTTTATTTCTCACTGTATAATATGCAAGATAGTATCTCTTGCTAAGAACTCAGAATTCTAGTACATTGGTAGAAACACAAGAGAGACAATAGAAGCAAGCAGTCAGTTGATCATACAGATGTGAAATAAACCAAGAGTTTATCTGGATTTGCTGAGATACAGTTGAAGTGAGAGCTCCATTAATGTCAGGGTTAGTGGGTTTAACCCACTTGAAACGCTGAGACCCTCAAAACTATAAAAAACTTGTTTGGCCAAAGGTGAAGCAGGCGGTCAGTCTGTAAACTGTGATAGATGCTGACAGTTGACAGTTTGAATAGTAGACTATATTTTCCTTCAATCAGAAAACAGCCAAGAGTTAAATTTTGGCTTTTTGGTTTTGACATTTACATAAATACTGAGCACAGCTGATGTGCTAATACTTTGCTAAAAGCAACCCTCATAGCTGGCTATAAAAGCTCTCTAGCTGGAACTGGTGCATATTGCTCTTTGCTTAAAGAAAACAAAAAATCAATTATTTGTTTATCCATTCGCTCTTGGATCTTAGGGAATTTGGATATTTTCTACCATGGAACAGGACTCAAAGCTAGCTCTCCTCAATACTCATGTTTTGATTCAAATGTGCATATTTTAGGATTCTGTCCAACCATGTTCAATCTTTTACTGGTATGCAAATGTTTTCAAGAGGAAAAGGGGATGGAAACTCGCATATGGACACACCCGAGCTCACACAGCTTGATGAATCACAGGTTTTTCCTCCATATAAACAGGCTCCATCATTAAGACCAGATGGAGCTAATTTTTCTTATCGTGATAAGGAATGAGATTGGTGGAAAAAGCACACACGCACTGGCGGAGGCGCAGACACACTGGGGGAGGAAACCCATTTTTCAGTCAGGCAATTGCTCTCATGCTCCTTTTCTGCTCTGGACTTCTTCCTTTTTTTCCAAGCCACATTTTAGAAAAGTATCAGAAACCCCCCAGAAGAAATGGCAAGGTTTCTGTGTGTGAGAACTCTGAAATAGAAGCATTTTTAAATCCTCTGTAAGAGATTTTTCTCTAACTGAAACACTCCGCGGCCATTTATACAGATAATAGTTTTTATTGTGGTAAAAGCATCTTGCTCACTGCTTATAAGCCTCCAGCACACCTCACTGTTCGGCTTGTTCTTTATGACCTCTTCATTCTGACTACTGCAATAAAAACAGCATGACACTTCTACTTCTTCCGTCAGGTCTGTTGTAAATAGAAGATAGATAACTTTAATCCAAACCTTTCAGTTTCTTCCCAACCTTTTCCACATCAAAGAACTACCATGAAGACCATCCAGTGTAGCGTGTTGTGTTTGGATGACAGTTTCCTCTTTAGTCAGCTCAAAGTGTCAGATGGTATCATTAGGAAAACTAAATGATTAACCGCAGCATAGCAGCAAAGGATGCTGCCAGCAGGTTTTTCACTCACACCACAGGAGCCGGCTTTCTTTTGCTGTTTCATGGTATGTGGGTTGTGAGTAAAAGGTAGAATGTTGGCATTGATTCAGTGAGTTATGCAAAAAAAAAGAAAAGAAATCTATAAAATCTATTGTCTTGAACTTGAACCCTATTTTTAAGCCAATTCTCCCTGATTCAAGCAATTCGACTGAGTAATGATTTTAAAATGATTTAGATTTTTTTCAAGTACTTTAATTGCCTCCATGAGTTGTGTGCCTCTGCTGCTGTAACTGCTGATAATGTTAGTGTTGGCAAAATCTGCAGTTGCTCGAGCATGTACCCTGCCTGTTAGCTTCATGTGCTATCTTCAAAAAGTCTCCAGGCTGCTCAGTCTGCTTATCCAAACTTTGAAGATGATGTTTCTCCAAGTTATTATTTATTTCACTTCATTAATTGGCTGCTGGTGAAGAGGCGTGTAATCCAGGTGACTCAGATACCATTAAAATCGGCTCTGCTACTGTTTCTCTCAGTTGGGTCCTTTTGTCATTAAAGACTAAAGTGGTAAATAACTGAGTGAATTCATGAGAAAGGCAGCTACAGAATGCCCTCGCCCTCGTTCTCTAGAATTAATCTAAAATCTGCCATCATGATTACTTGCTTCAGCCCTAATGCTACATTTTGACACATGATAATCATATGCTGACAGGTCTGAAAGTTTTATAAAAGGTTCTTAGATGATAATCTTACAGTATTGGAGGAAAAAGTCAGTGTGATTTTTCTTGGCTCAGTTAGTTCAGTTTATAAATCATCCAAGTCTTCTGTTTTCATACCTCTGTGCTGGCAACAACTGTGGCCTGTTTTCTGGTTGTCTATCCATCCATCTGTGTGTCCATCTGTCTGTCCGTGAGTCAAAGCCTTTGCATGTATTATTAATAATGTGGACAGACATAGATATAAACTGGAACTTGACTTTTTTAAAGAGGTGTATAACTGCAAGGTGTAATTCTACTTATACCACTACTCACTTTGCTAAGTTCTGATGGTATTATGTCAATCACAAATCCATATCTTTCAGTGTTTTTTTAAGACCTCAAGGTTTTTTTAATCACTGCCTGAATATTTATCGTCAAGTTTTTCATTATTAATATGTTGTAAATAACCTCAGCCTGAAGCTAAACTGAACTGCATCAGCAAGTCTCCAGCTTAAGCAGTCTTTCGTTTTTTTTTGTGTCCAATATGGCCAGTCAGGCAGTCAGTCTCTATCCAGTGAATGGGGCTCCTGTTTCAGAGCTGAAAAGCCTCCATTCATCCATACCTCCTCTCCTCTTTCTGCTGATAGCATGCTGGCCATGTGTGGATCCCATCAGCCATATGTGTGCAGCGCTGCTCTGGGCCCTCAGACGTGCGTGCACACACATACGCACACACAGAAAATAAAGCTGTCGAGGGGTGTTTGTGCTGTCTGTGAAGCCGAGGACAGACGGAGCCCAGGGACATTCAAACTGGAGATACACAACTCTTCTTAGAATGTGCCTAGGGTGAAAGTCTGCCTGGAAAAAGTCACACACGCTCACTATGTGTGTTTGGGTGTGTTTAACCGAACTGCACTTTTACACTTCCTCTCCCCTGTGCTGGGGTTTGTATGCAGAGAGGCAGCTGCTGCTGAGCCCAGATTCTTGCAGAATGCTGTAATAGGCCTGAATTAGAGAGAGAGAGAGAATGAGGGAGAGACATGGGAAGAGAATGAGACCGATAGGTATTATTCTTTCCTCTTTGTCTCCTCTTTGTCTAGTTTCTCTATTTATTCCACTAATAATAAGACAACACCTAAGGTACAGTTAAAATATCTCTTGTAAACTTCTTGGTCAGACTAAAGGTTCCAGATTCCAGAGAAGACCATTTAATTGTGTCTCTATACAGTTTGGAACCTGACAAATTAAAGTCAGCAAAGGAGACTGCAGACTGTTTTTTTGTTCAGTCTAAGCTGTAAGCTGAGATAGTTCCGATGATATCATCAGGGAAATTCTCAAACTCGACCAATCTCCTTCAGAACAACAGAAGATTTCATAAAGCTCTTTTTACAAAATCAGTGGAATGCCTTTTTAAACTGGCCCAAGTCCAGACAGTGATTCATTTCTGTTCATTAAAAAAAATAATGATGTTTGTATTATACTGTGTTCACTAATAAATATGTGTTTTTCATACCAACACCGATTTACTTGTATTATATACAGTTCATAAACATCATGGCTGCTGGAGTCTGGAGTTGCTCTGGAAGTGCACAGTCTGCCTGCTCCAGCTGTCTCACTTGCATGTTGAGGTCACCATTCAGATTTGAAAAAACAAAACCATTGATTGATACCAACTGCAAAATGTGATCAGTTGTTATTATCCAGATCCACCCTCCCCAGAAACACACTCTGATCACCAGGCCACTCAAAAGGTCGGTGCATCAGACAGAAGTGAAGAACAGTGATTTAAGACCTGATGGAGCATGAGAAGGTTGGAGGAAAATAAGGTTAACACAAACAAAGAAGGAAGAGGAGATGAAGCGAAAGAGAAAACTGAATAACCAAAGAAGTGAATAGCAGACTATTTAATCACTCCAGACAGCATGTCAATACAGCATTCTATGCGACTTATTCAATACTCTTGCAGAGGTTAGAGGAGATTTTTAAAAGTGGAGATCTCTGGTTTTTTCAGTAAGCAATTCATCATGTTAACTTTTGTCTTCTTTAAATTTTGGTATAAAAATGTAGCCAAGATGGGGCCAGGATTTATTGCTGGAAGCCTTTTGTTCAGCGTCTCACTCTGTCATCATTGGTAAAAAAACAGGTGGTGTTTCTTTTTCTCTTAGGCAGCTGGCAACCTGGCATCGGCAGTAGAGGTTCTCTTCCTGTTTGCTCCACCCTTCACTCAATCCCACATTATAGCACCGTAGTTGTACCAAAGGTATTTGGCAAAATTAGTAAAGTGAGAAGTAAATAATGTTCTCATAAAGAAAATATAGTAAATATTGGAAGTACTGGTTTATAGAACAAAATTTGAAGTACACATCCCTAAAAAAAAATCAGATCAATATTAAGTTTTTTTAACTCACATTTTTACTCGTTTGCACAACTTGTTACACACTCCTGCCCATCCCCAGTGTGTGTATCAGAATGTGTAGAACAACTCTGATGGAAGCTCTTTTTCCCCGGCTTTGAGGAGAGTAATCTGTTTACTGCTTCTTCCATTCCAAACATGTTATTATTCATTATGTGTGTGTATCGAGGGAGAGAGAGAGGCTTCACGCACAGATATTTTATTCATGCAGAGAGAGATAAGTCTCTCCTGTCCTTTCTCACCCCCCGACTCATCCTTTCATCTTGCACCTCTCTGCCTCTCCTTCGATCACTCTCCATCCTTCACTTCCTGCTCTGTTCTCATCCCTTTCATCTCCCTCCATCCTGACCATCTAAGTATTTGTGGATGACTAAGCAGTGTCTTTTTTAGTACACATACACACAAAGACACACACGCATACACAATCACATGCACTTCTATCTCAACAGTCAGAAGCCACCCAGTTAAGTGTGTAATGTAAATGATCTTGTTTCATCTTACTGATCCCCAGAGGTCTAAGCTGTGTGTGTGTGTGTGTGTGTGTGTGTGTGTGTGTGTGTGTGTGTGTGTGTGTGTGTGTGTGTGAGGGTGTGTGTGT
>JAQNCA010000018.1:1412035-1461776 GCA_029783725.1 Acanthurus tractus
TGAGGTAATCAGTGAAATCAGCTGGTGGAGTGTTTGGTTGGAAAGAAAGCCTGCAGCCTCTCGGCCCTCCATGGCACGAGTTTGACATATGTGAATTAGAGTCACTGATTCAAGAAACCTATTTTTCCTTTTTCATGAAATATTATAGGGACATTTCTCTAGACCACCCACACACAAGATTCTCATAGTTTCATTGTGTAGTTGATGATAAAGCCAATAGATACTGTATTAAAAATATGTGAATTGATTTGTCATGGAGCCAGATGCAATGCCACTGCAGGAGGACCAGCAGAGAGAAAATTCATTGAACAAATCTGAAATTTACTGATCAAAAAACACGACTGTGAATCTGTAAAACTGGGACCTGCCCTCACAAACCTTGACTTGATGTGACATGATGCTCAACCAGTTGCTCCAAAGCAGCACAAAGCTCTTTAATGAGTAGCTGTGGCTCTTATAAGCCCCACTTACACTACACGACCTGTAGTGACTGCCTATCCTATAAGGCTGAGCAGGGCTGAATAACCCTGCTGCTAAGGAGGACATGGGAAAAAAAATTTTGGCCTTTTTTTCATCATGTTTTCAAATTTCTTTATTTCTGTCACTTGATTGGCAGTGAAGTTATCAAGACACCTCTTTAGGGAGCTTTTATAGTTTCCTCAAAGTGCAGGCAATCTGATTTGCTTGTTAGGTTGCTGGTATTTTCTTTTTTTATATATATATATATTTTGGAGCTTTTTGCCTTTATTTGATAGGACAGCTGAGAGATTAGAAACAGGGCGAGAGAGAGGGGTTAATGACATGCAGCAAATGGTTGGAGCCGGAGTGGAGCTCACGGCCGCTGCATGGAGCACTGAGCCTCCACACATGGGACGCCAGCGCTACTGACTGAGCTTAAGGACGTCCCAGCCTGCTGGTATTTTACAATGTTTTGGAAGATCTGTTGGACCTCCTTTAGCTTCTTCTTTTTCCAAGAAAAATGGAAATATTTTAATGGGGCTGGTTGAGGGACAATAGATACTCTTTATCAAATGCTGAGCTTTAGAGGGGGCACATATGTCAGAGCATGGGATGTTTTTATAATGGGCTGATACTGAATGCAGTCAAAGGAAGTCTTTCCTGTGTATGTCTGTGTGACTTTACCCAGATGCCATTATCCATGTCCCACTTTTTACAAGCATGCTGCGCTGCGACAGCTGTCTTTTCTCTATCCCATGCTTGGTTCTTTCAAAAGAGGCCTGCAGTGATAATGGAGAACAGATGCCTGGAGGCAGAGACGCTCAGATAAAAAACACTCTGTTTCAGCAGAGGCCAGCTCGCTCCTGTCTCTTCATCATTCCAACTGCACTCATTTCTCTTACTTGAATGACCATACTGATGTTTGTATGTTTTAGCCCATTGCCTACAAATTACATACAGTATATATATTACATTACTGTCAGACATTTTCTAAAGTGCAGCATCATCAGTTTTTTTAAATAGATCTTTTACCTTCCAGGCAGCTTCTGTCATTTTAGTTACACCACATAAATCAACTTGGAAAGACATGAAACTTAAAGATCGATAATTCATTACTGACAACTTTTTATTGTTTGTCTTTGTTTTTTTGGTCAAAGTTGCCTCCTCCGTGTTTATTTAGTTACATAGTAACTTACAATCACAAGCCTTTCTCAGACAATTAAAGTCAGCACGTCAGTCAATCTGCCTTTCAAATTGTGCAGCAGTACTCAAGCAGCAATATGCAGTAAATTTAAGCAAGATCAGATGAACTTTATGCAGGTAGTGTGTCTCTATTTCAGGAGTTATAGCTTAGGTTGTTGGGACTACAAAAATAAGTATACAAGTAAGTATCTAAGTTTATAATGTCCAAGACAGAGCAACAGGATCAAAGATTACAAAAATATTTTATTGTAGGGCTGTGAATCTGAGGAATCTCACAACTCAATTTGATTTCAACTCTGTAGGTCTGGATTCCATTCAAAAAGGTTTCTCTCTCACACAGCATATTTAGACCCAAAATAAAAAAAGAAATCCAAAAGTGTATCAAACGTAAATGTGTGTTTCAATTCGTCTCCTTTTGATAACACTGTAACACTAGACAGAAATCAAGAGGGAAAGACGCACATAACAAAATTTTATGTAAATGACACTCTTATTAAATATCTTGTTTGTGAACGTTTCTGCCCGAGTCAGTTTCATTCATTGACTTTGGTGGCTGTTTAAAACGGTAACAAATCCTACAAACAAAAGCTACTTCACCACTTCGTCAAGTTTCATCTTTTATTTTCATCGCTATGATAATTCCTAATACATGTTGATTGTAGGCTGTGACCTCTGTTTGTATTTAAAAAAAAGCTAAATGTGTTCTTGGCGGCGGGCAAATAATGTAAGTGGTGTATGCACTCTAAGCATGTAACAACAATAACAATGACAAACATGGCAAGTGTAATCTTAAGTTGTTTAAAGAGTTCATTTAAAGGCAAATAAATGCCATTGATTATTCATCTGCAGTACATTTTAAGCCTCTGAAAGTTAATGTCCCTTAAGAGTTTTGACATTTGACAGAAACATATGCTGCTTCTGCAGAATTAGTGAGTGCATGTGTGTGTGTGCACACATGTGTGAATGAAGGCGTGCAAGTTCCTTGAACTTGAAGCCAGAACAAGATGTTGCAAATTAAAGCCAAAACTAAGATCTGAGATCTATCTTTTAAAACTCTTTTTCTCAGTGTGGGACTTAAAAATGCAGAGCGCCGACTCTAGTTGGTGCAGTTCTCGGAAAAGTTCATGTAAAGGATTTGATAGATTTGACAGAAGTCAGGAGGAGCAGGGTAGGAAGAGGCTGACGGAGCAGATGTAGCAGGACGGGTGAGTGTTTGTTGGGATAGGTAGAGTGGAGCAGGTGAGTGGTTGATGGTGCAGTTGGCTTTGGATTGCTGCGCAGCAGAGAGGAAAGACAACAGCAGAAGCACTGCTGCTTCCTGGAGTTTCTCCAACAGGGCGTCTTCAGAGCAGAATCTGTCAGGGAACTAGCTGGTTACATACTAGCTGACCAAAATAACACCAGTGGGCTGGATGAAATAGAGAGAGACTGAGAGTGTCAACTTTGTTAAAAGCCTCCCTGCCTCTTGGGAGCTGCACTGACAAGTACCATGAGAAAGGAGACTTCTGGGGGTCAGGAATCAGGCAGGAGGGTAGCTGACTCAGAAGCTGGAGCCGGCAGAAGGCTATCAGGCTGGTTAGCTGACTCAGGAGCTTGAAAGGCCTGAGGCAGGTGGAGGCCCAGCTGGGCCATAGACCAGACAGGAAGGCTGCACAAACCTGAGCCTGATTGACTGGAGTGCCATCTGATAGCTAGCCAATGAGAGAGGGGCTTCTGACACACTGGCTGGATGCTAGCAGACTAGCTGGCTCCAAAGCCGGAGCCCTCAGCTTATCATTTGGATAAATGGTAGTGTTTAAACAAAGGGAAAAATTATCCATTGCTGACCTTACCTCCTGATGATCATCCTGCGGGAGGCCAATTCCTGCTTGGTCTGTCTCCGGCCAGATAGTTCTGTTATTATTACTCAATGTAGGACCCAAAAGTGTAGAACACAGAATCTGCTCTGTGCGGTTTAGGAGAGAGATTATTTTGAAGCCTCTGATAGATTTCATTGAAGTCTCAGGTCAGGAAGAGGCTTTTAAAGCAGATGTAGCAGGCTGGCAAGTGGTCAGCAGAGCAGGTTGGTGAGTGGGGTTTTCAGAAGAACAAATAGATGTGATCATAAGGATCAGTACAGAAATAGGTGACTTAGAGAAAAAGCTGACTGTTGTGGGCAACTGTGGCAAACTGGCAACTGCACAAAGTTCTGAGAGAAACTGGAATTAGCTAAAGCTGCTAACAGAAGAAACAAACTAGTAGAGCTAACCTTGATGCCTGTTCCATGTCATATATCGAATGATCTTACTGATCTGCTGTGGCTTGTTGAGTTGACTGGGATGATCTGTTGCAGGTGTTTTTGGTTGGAGAGAATGGAAGAGAGAGAGAGAGAGAGCAAGATGTCATGCCCAGCAAACACACAAATAGTAACCAACTGAAGACAGATCCGCACACAAGGAAGGGAAAGACAGGAAACACAGGGGATACTGGAGATAAAATACCATCATAATAGTATGCGTGTGAATGTTTAAGAACATTTATGCAATTGCGCAAGTATGTGTGTATGCTTTTATGTGTCTGACCAGACTACAGCCAGGTTCAGATGTTTGAAGAGAGCTCCTGCAGTGTAAGCTGGCCTGCGGTGTTCCGACATTACCCTGCTGCCACCACGCTAGGCAAGCTGATAACACAGAGGAAGACTGCACGCTTATAGAGGTGTGTGTTTGTTTAAGTGCGTGTGTGTTGGTTTGTTTGTCTATGTGCGCATGTGTGTTTGAGTGTGTGTTAATCTGTATTAGAGGTTATTTTGGGCAAACTACCCTGGGGTGTCTGTCACCTACAAGTATGGCAAACATCCAGACCCTGCAGGGCTTTGTGAATGTGTGTGTGCATGGACGTTTGATTCATTAATGAGCACTTCCATATTTTTTGGCTTCAGTGAGACATCATGGGACTAAAGGTCAAAAAGTTTTTTGTTCAATTTTTTCAAACTAAATTTGTATGACATAAATTACATTTATGACAAACTCCTACCACAAACTTCAAAACCATTTATTCATATTCTGTTACACTCTAATGGGAAATAGCAAAGTGTGATTCTGAAAAGAAGTCCTTTATTTAGCCTTGTACTAAGAATTCCTTGTACCTTGTAAAGGTAGTATAATAGGGTGTTTGAAATCCTAAATGTAAAATTTCCAATGCTATCAAAGACTGATTTTCTATAAAGAAATTACTGATGCCCCCATTACTGTAAAACTAGGTGATGTATTTAACAAATGGCTTGATGATGTGGACAAACAAAATTGAACAAGTGATCAAGAATTGAAACAACAAGAATTGAACATTACGAATTGAAATAAATGGTTTGGAAAATTTTTACTCAGAATCTGCTTAATTAGGAGCTATTAAGATTTTGGTTTATTGTATCAGTTTTAGATATTGTTATTTTATTTATCTTGTTATTTTTTAATCTTGTATTTTACTACTGTGGATATTTGAGGTTGAGCTTGTTTTACCCTTTTTATACTGTTGGGTAGTTTAATCTAGAGAAATGCATCACATTCAATTAGATTGTATGTCATCAAAACAGAATATTTCAGCTTTGAGATGACACATACTGCAGCTCATCTTATAAAGCCCAACAAGAAAGAGAATTGTCAAATGTAAAATCTGAAATTTAGAGAAATATAATTTTCAGAAAGGAAAGGTATGAAAAATTTGACTTGAAGTGGAGTAAAATGGACAATATTTGCCTCTGAGATGTATTGGAGTGGATGTATACATTTGCACAAAATTAGGTAGACTAAAGAAAAGCATATTTACTTTGAATTTGTAATTAAGTACAGTACTTAAGTAAATATACTTAGATACATTCTACCAGTGGTTTATGAGGTGTACTTCAATGCACCATGTACCCTCTGTCAACTCCCACATTGTTCTTCCTTACAAAATGGTGTAGATTTCAAAGTTTACAAGGTCTTATACTATGTCAGTGATTTATCGTATTTAAAAAAGCTTTTACGAAAAGCTCAATTGTCTTTTTTAACCATAGACCCTGCTGAAACGTCAAAGAGGTATGGAGAAACAGATACTGCCCTAGCCTATTACAGGATTCTCACACTTATTAGTAACTGTATGATGTGAAAAAAGATAAAGTCACCTTTCCTATTTTAAGGATTTTGGATTTTTTATGGGTCCACTTTTGGTTTCATTGCCATACTCCATGTTTCCTGAGGAGCCTCTTTCTTCTGACAGTAGGAATTTCCAGTTGCTGGGAACCTTTAGGTCGAGCATGTAGGGTTGAATAGCACTCATTTTTCTCAAACCCTGCAACTTCTACAACACCTGTACAGTTTAATTTACATATTGTGCCAGCATTGGACTCCACTAAGTTAACAGAAGAGAACAGGTAAAAAAATAATGAGCATGAGAGCAAGCTAATGAGAGGAATAAACAGAATGTGATTTATAACACAGTTGTGTACTAAAACAGAAATAAACAGTTATAACTAGCCTTTTTTCATTTAGCTGAAACAAGTTTTTGTTTTATGGTTTTTGAAAGAAGACATGTCTGAGACATGTCAGTCAGCAATAACGTCAGTGTTTCTTTGTGTTAGTGTTTATGTATGTGTGTGTGTATGTGTCAGTGTATTGTTAATGCAATATCATGGTGATCCACTATGCTCCTGGTGTCCGTCTGTCTGTGATCAGCATGAGCTTTGGTTGCTGGCGCCCAACTTGTCTCTGCTCTCAGTCTTGTTTATGTCTTCCTCAAGATTTGCGCCAGCTGCTATGATAGCTTAATGCTCTAACACTCTAACACACACATACACGCGCACACACACACACAGCTGTAAGCCTGTGTAATAGCAGTGGTGGTAGTGTAAAGCTCAAAGAGGGCTGCAGCACTGAGATAATGTCAGTGTGAAGCAGGCAGCCAGCCTGTGTGGAGGGATACAGATGTCTCTCTGCAGGATTTAGATCTTTTAGTGTCTACTCCCCTCTGACTGAGAGCTAAAGTCCTGGTAAACAAACTGTGTTGACTTTCAACCTGCTTTAGCCAAATTTACAAGTGCAGTCAGGTGAAGAATGGCTGTACTGTTGTGACCTTTAGATCATGGCTTAACTCTGCAGCAAGGTGGTTTGCTTACTGAGAGACAACACATACACGTGCACAATTTAAAGCATCCAAATTTTTGTAAAGAGGGGACAGATTTTTAAAACGGTGCACAGAAATTCATTCTTATGCAGACATACACACACACACATACATACAGCTTTAACATGTATTTACCTAGTGATTTCAAAAGTGCAAGCTCAGCATAAATCAAAATATTTAAAAATTTTCAATATTAAAAAATTTGGATTGAAAAAAATGATCGAAAAAGGGTAAGTCATCAGTTAAAACTAAATTTAAAAAAGATTAAAAAAAATTTTTTACAGACAAGTGCTTTTTAAGCATCAAGCCTTGACAGAAGAGGAAGTGGTCCGTCGAATCAGACACACATTTTAATAACAGGTGGAGAGAGAGGACCAAAGGTTAAATAATGAAAAAAAAACAATTAAGAAAAAATGCTAAATGCAAAGTTACATTGAAATACTAGTGAAACAAAGGCTGAAACAAGAGAAACAAACATCAGAGGCAACATCTTGACCTTGTCTGTCCATGAGGCTGCTGGCAAAATACTTACTTTGGTTTTTACAACACTGCACTTTTTATAATATGCTGAATCTAATGTATAAGTTTTAGTAGTTTTAAAAAAAAAAAAAAGGTAAAAAAATACAACAGCAGCTGGATACGTGTTGCCAGTGAGTTACAACTCATTTGACAATAAACATCGTACAGGGCAAAGAGAATCTCTCTATGTTGGTGTGTTTACATGCAAGCTAATCATTTGATTACAGCCAGATTTACCTCTTGAACCCCATGCTCACTGTTTGGCAGATTCCTAATTACAGACTCTTGTAGTGTAGCCAAACTCAGAACCACAGAGATGAGGACAATACAATTTAGAAGGGGTCCAAAATGTTATAATGATGCCAGATATGTCAGGATGAATAACAGAGAAATCTGTTCAGAACAGTTCACAAGACTGCTGAAATTTTACAATTAATGTGCAAGTAAAACTCACTCAGCGTACAGCACAAATATGTTATGAAGTTTTTGCAGAAAATCTTGTGGCCAATGATTAGAAGCCTATATCGAATGACTGCAATTATAATATTATTATCATAATATTTATTAGTACAGTTCAAAGTAGTGTAGTCAAAAATACTGAACCAAGAACTATAAGATAGAGAGTTAAGATAAGAAGTGAGTGACTTGTGTGTGTTTGTGTGTGTGCGTGTGTGAGTGTGTGTGTGGGTGTTATTCCATTTGAATTATTCCTAGTCAATAAAGATATGGAATACTGAGATATTTCATATTGCATTCCTGATGCATTCCTATTGACTAGGTGCCAGTGACTCATGTTTTATACTTCTAAAGCTTTTTATATAGATTTCAAAGGTGACAGATAAAAAATTTGAGTGATTGGTGGAGATGATCAGATGTTCATCTGCAGGAGTGGCAGGGGAGCAAAAACTTGTCCAGGTGCCTCTTTTTACTCCTTGAAAAACTGAAGATATGCTAATAGTATTCCAGCTGTCTAGTTTATTTAAATCTGTTTTCATTTGGCATTCGATGACATGCTTTTCATTGATACAAAGAGAATAATATTCAACATTCATATTCAGGAAAGGCAATTAGCCTGCATTTTACTATTTAAATCTTTGTAATGAACAGTGACTTTAGATGTTTTACTTTATGACATTCATGTGTTTTAGGAATCAGCAGGAAGAACTAGCTTAGGACTTCTAAACACCTGGGTTTTGGGTTTTAAGAGGTGAAGATTAACATTTTCACACCATCTTTATGAGATGTGAAGTTGTAAGAGTGCTTGTTTGAATGCTTTAAAGATTTATTACATTTTACTTTGATGGACATGAAAAGGAATCTAAGACACAAGTGTAAAAGATGAAGTTGCGCTGTTTCCAGCAGTATTTGTTTGAGTCATGACTAGGCAGCTTTTCATTTGGAAATCATGAGGTACTGCAATGTAGAGAGGAGAAGTGGAGCGGAAAGTCATAGAATACAAAAAAATCCAATAGTGGACAATGGTGAGGCACTTGCTGTTAAAACTAATCAAAATTAAATAAAAATGTGACCAGAAACAAAGCCATATTTGTTCACATTAGTCAGTCCAACTTTGTTCTTAATTTGTCTGAAAAATGACTGAACAATTACTCCGTTATCCATCAGGTTGCTGATTTTTTTTCCTGTCAATCAACTAATTAGTTTTAATTTTTTCGGCTCTCGACATGTGTGAACAACAATTAACGACAGTGAAAATGTCAGTTCTGTGGAATTATTTGAAACAAAGTCATTTATTACTAACCTATTCCAATCCTTAGTTGAAGTATGACATGAAACTTTTTATAACCTTACATTTGTACTATTCCCTCCTTCCCATCTGATAGATTGCATTATTCACCTTGAGGCCCTGGATGAGGTATCATAGCATTGTATGAGCACTTTTGGTTGTTGGCTATGGAGACATCTGCTGCCTCTGCTGACAGACAAAACAATTTTTGGCAACCTGCCAGGAAAAAATACAACTCAAATTGGTTTAAACATGAAAGCAAAGTTGAATTTGTCAGTGCAAGAGAGGTTAGTAATGGAGTATGTCTTAGTGCTGTTATGGGATTTGCTACAAGGAGGCATTATGGATGTTGCCAGCATCACAGACTGCCTTCTGAGTCTGTTTCCCTGTTTGGTATCCAAAGAAGATTAAACTGCTGCTGATTTAATTTAAGCCTTAATTAAACCTCAACAGCTGCCGGTGGATCCTCTGAAAAGGCTAACCGGTTGACAGACACAGGAGAGAGTTTGGATATGTCAGAGATAAAGAGTTTCGGAAAGTGGGAAAATGTTGAGAAGAATTAGAGATGAAATCCAACAAAGGAGATGACAAACTGGAACTGTGGGTTCATTAACGACAAAACTCTTGACTGAAAATTAATATTTGAGCAGTAATTTGAAGCAGGTAAAGGTCTGAGGGCCACAGGAACAACTGTTTGAGTAAGAAAAGAAAGATTTTTGCATATTGTGTTTCTCATGTCAGAGACTACAGCTCAGAGCCAAACATCTGGAGATAAACAAAGGTGTCTTCATCATCACCTAGCCAAGAGAGAGGAGCAGCAGCAGATCCCTCTTTTTTTTTCTTTTACCAAGGACAAGAGACAATTTGAGCTCATGACTTGGTAACTGAAAGTTATTGCAAACAGTCATTTAACACTGAGATGTTGTTGACCTTATGATTAAGACAGCTCAACTTTGGAGCAGTGCTTAGCCCACTAGCTAGCATGACCTGTTCAGCATCAAAAGATTAATTGCAATTTTAGGATTTATGTAATACTGCTGGCCTTGCGCCAGCTTAAAAAATGAGTCTGTAACAGCCTTTAAAGGATAGAAATGTTAATGCCAGATGATCCACCATCATTTTTCAGAGGGTTAACAGAGCTCCAGACGAACCATAAATTGACAAAAAGTTTAAACTTAGTGTCTATGCAGTAGTGCTGACCCTTTTCTTACTGTGATACGGGCTAAATGTCCAGTACACAAATGTTTATGGCGTGATAAAGTATTTCCTTAAAATAATATGTCTGTTTTCATATGTATAAAGATTCCTTGTAATTTCCACCATCACACAAAAAACATTGTGGTGTTGCAGAGGATGTTTTTCAAGTGTTCCACTGAATTGTAGTAACAGACATCAGCACCCCTGGAGAGCGTTTGTAAGCCTCTGCTGTACAGTAACACTTGTGGCCTGTATGCACAAGAGGATGTGGGATTTTTTTGTATTAAAGTAATTTAATTCTGAATCATAAGGTTTTTGCTTAGTATTGAAAAATGTCAAGAAAACTTTTGCAGTAAATCATGCAAAGGCACTTCACAGGCACAAATATTACTGTTCTACATTAAGAAATCAAATCAAATAATTTTCAAGATGTTAATAGCTGCCCTTGTAGAGTTGAATGGGATTTGTCATGATATTAACATCTAATTATTAAAAAGCCTGTTGTGAAAGAACGAGACACTTATGAAAGTCTATATTTCAATAAAAAAGAAAGAAAAGCATAGAAATTTTATTGTTTTAGCCAGCTGGCTAAGCCATTTTAATCTAGATTTCATCTTTACGAGGAGCACATGAAAACACCATGAAGCCCTTGTCAGCGCCTACATACTTTCAATACAAACAATCGAGACTGTAGGTGGTGGTGCACTGTATGCACCCTGAAGTGGCTGTTCTCTCTGTGTGTGTGTGTAACTTCAACAGCAGTTCTTTAAGCATGGACCGGAGCTGTGTCTCTGAAAACTCCATCAAAACACAGTAGAGAATTTCAGCATTGCTTTTTATTACATGACTATTTTGGTACAACCACATACTGGTCAATGTGGTGGAAAGCCATCTGAGGTTTACTTGCCAAACAAAAAATCTATTCAGATTTGGCACTTTCTAGGTGTTATGCTAATTTTAGACCCTGTAAGAAATAGCTTCAAAGATTTATCCCAGGATTTTGTGATCGGATGCCTCATCGTTTAAATGAAGATAAACTTAATACATTTTTTAAACACAACCCTTGAAGCTGCAGATGGGATTGCAGCATTTCATTATATTTAGCTATGTATTGGCAATTGAAATATTTGCAGCAAAGCACTTTTTGTACAGTACTATTACATATATTAATTTAAGAAAGTGTTAGTGTGTCTTCTTCCACACATCTCCCCAAACTCCCCTGCCCTGAAGTTCACCTGTTCTTATCTGGTCATAATAGAAAGTGGTGATAAAGAATATAATCATTGCATTAAATCAGTTCAAGATAAAATTGTTTGTGTGCTATCTAGAATCATGCAGCATTTTCTCCAGCATGGTTGTAAATGCACCAGTCCTGCTGCCAAGATTTCAGACATGCATTCCTGAGAGAGAAATAGATAAATAGTCAAAGATTTACAAAGATATGGAGGGAGAGAAAGAGATGGAGGATCAGTTGTGCATAATGCATGAACAATGAAAAGAAATAGGAGAGATGGAGTAGAGAATAAACCAGATTCAGGCTAAAATGAGAGGCATTCAGAGGCTCAGATGGTGGCAAATGTTGGGTGGACAGAGTGTGGCAGTTAAAGAATGAAAGGATCAGTCAGTCATCACCTCTTCATCTTCTTCCTCACAGTATTTAGAGTCAGAAGGGCTCAGAGTCTCAGTGTAGAACATTAAACACTGACCCACTGCTAATTGGGAGCGTGTTTGGAAAAAGGCTTATATGTAAAATCACAACAAAGAAATGAAAAGCTGTCTTCATTTTTATTCATCCGAGCCCTTTGTTCAGCAGCTGTTTGTAGTTGAATGAGGCCACCCACTGCCTCATATTATAAACACTAAAGAAGAAATCTGGAAACTGTCAGGTCATAGACGGATAAGCCAGACAAATATTTGACAGCTAAATAATCTTTTCGCACTGCTGTAATAAATTTTGTATAAACAGTGTTTGGATACTAAATATTTTTGTTCACTCTTTTAATTTTGCCTTTGAACAAAAGTCACTGGTGGGTCACAGGTTTATGTGCAAACTCTTGTATGAATCAAACACTCAGCTAAGAATCTCATTAAGTCTCTTTTGAAAGTAATCAATGACAACAAGCATGTGTAAATTGCAATAAAAAATGATTTTGGCCATAAACTCCATCATCATGTAGTATTTTAAGCCATGCTAGCAGTTTGGCTGAAGAAATTGCATCATCTGTTTGCTGCTACACCACTTTACACCATATCTTAAACAACTATTGTATAGATTGCCATTATTAGGCTCCCAAAAGATGAACTGTACTTATTTTGGTGATTCCCCTTTCTTTTAGCACCACTGTAAGGTTGACATTTGTTGTTCAGGGTGAAATATCTTAACAGCTACCAGATTTCCTGCAAATACTCTTTTTTTACTGTGGTTTTTACTTTTAACTGTGGTTAAATCACTTTGATGATCTTCTGTATTTTCATACAGTCCTCCTCCAGTAGGTCAGGGGATTCATATATTCAGTGAGTATATCTTTTAAAGGATTTGCACCATTATATATGTTTGCATTTCCCTAAAAGACCCACTGTGCATAAGTTCGATTCGCTGAGCTATGACGGCTGTGGACCTCTCATCTTGTTAAATAATGTTAAATGTACGCAGGAGATGAACATACAGGAGACAGGAGAGGATACCCTGTAGTCTGAATGTAAAAGCCAGCAGATAAAACCATGGAGCCTTTAACCTTTCACCCTCGATGTTTAGAAGCAGAGTTTGCGTGGCCTCACTGGTAAGATCACAGCCCAGTCACAGTTCCATTGTTATTCTGATGCAACTGAAAAATACATGGCAGTGTATTTTAGTAACACTGTTTCTGCAAGTCAGGTCCTCTCAGCAGACACATTTTTAATGTTATTTGGGTTGTTTTTTTCCCCAGCCTTTGTTTTTCACTCTTTGTCTGTGATTTTTTTAATATTTCCAGTAGGAAAAAAATATCAGACATTTTAAAGCAAAACATCCCACTGACTTTATCAGAATGTGGAAAGAATGACCTTCTGAATCATATTTCTATTTGATGGTCTTTGTCAGCTTTCAGGCACTAAAGTTGGGTTAACAGTGTTTTTCTTAAGTGAGCATGTGGAGGAATACAACAATCTGCAGATAGCAGGGCTTCATAAGCTCTGACCTCATCTTCTGCTGTTTGCTTCGGTTAAGCTTGGTCTAGATATTGCTGTCTCTTCCTGGTGTGTGTCTGTGTTTGTGTGTGTGTGTGTGTGTGTGTGTGAGAGAGAGTGTGTGTTTACAGATGGCATAGAGATAGTGGAGGTCCATCAGTTGTGGTTTTTTTTCTACAGGCATCTTGCTTCTGTATATCACATGTAAAAAATTGTTTTCAGTTTTTCGGTTGATTTTGTTCTGATTAATCAGCTGTTGGAGCTCGGATCAAAATTAAGCTGCATATCATCCTTGAGCCTTGAGTTTTCACCAATTTTGTTTGGTGAGCAAAATTTAAAAAGTTGAATACTTGTCATTTTCAGGAAGTAAAAAGAAAGTTAAAAGCAGTAGTGAACACAGATTGATTTTTTTACCTTTAAAAATGGAAATACACAGACCCAATCTAGTCCCTTTTTCCTCTGCAGGCTGCAGTTGCATTACTGAGAAGCTACTAATTAAGCTGCACATTGCTAGTAGAAGCATTAAAAACCAGAGCAGAGTATTCTGCATAGCAGATTCATATTTTGACATCAGAGTAGGCTGATATGATGAGTCATTTTTATCAATGCAACAGTTGAGGCTGCAGCATCTAACTTGCTGCAAAACAAGAAGATAAATTCCATGCCTTAGTCCAAAATTAAAGCAGGATGATCTTGACTAACAAATGCTTTATGTTGTTTTAAGATACCACTATGTCAAACAAATTACCATGAACGAATCACCGTCAACCTGAGCCCCACTTTTCTAGGAGGTAATTTGGCCTTGGCCATACTCTCCTTTGAAGACATATAGATATTTAAAAAACATTAAGTCTCAGAATGTAAAATACTTTCTTTGATAGTCATTTAACACTTTAAAAACCATAGTTACATACTGTGATAAAATCTTATTAGTAGTATAATTTGAAAAGAACATGAAAAGTAAGAGGGTAGTCTAAAAGATGCATGCAATGCTCTGGACAGTTGTCAGTAGCAATGTAAAGTAACATGATTTTGAACCTCGCGATGTCACTTATGATTTACCGGAGACAGAAAAGGTTTCAGCAGATTTGGTATCAGATCATTTCAACTGACATTTAACTGTATAAACCGTAGACTGACTGCTGCTTTATATTCGCTTCATCAGTTCTTTGTAGTGGGGCTAAAAATACCTATGGGAGTTCTGCTTGACCTCCCTAGCCCTCTATAGCTGTTGCAACAAACTTAGCTGTCTGTTCTGCTTTGCTTACTTCACCTAAAAAAAATAAGAACTAGTTATATGCAGAGAAACTCACATACACATGCAGCTCCTACTGTGAAGGTTATTATCTGTGGAAAAGTTTGGAAAAACTGGCCCGGTGGAATCCAGTGTTTGTGTTTTTGCTGGATGCTGAGGGAAAATGTGATTATAATATTGATAGATGATGAAGATGACAAGATGGCGACAACAAGGCAAAATGCATCAAAGCCAGCCTCTGAAGTGTGTATCAGTGTGAGTGTTACAGAAATGTCTTTGGAGGACTGGGAGTTCTCTGAGATCAAAATACTTTGAAGAGTCCTGTTTGTTCAGATATAATGCTTTGAAAATCCTGCAGTGTGAAGTTTGTGAAGAATCCCAATGAAATGCAGTGTAGAAAGTGTGTGTGTGACTGTTTGTGTGTCTGCAGACTGAAATCCGAATGAGTAATATGGATATTTCTTTTACTGAGTTGAAAAGAATCACTTCTTATTCTCAATTTAAATTGAATTTACATCTTTATTTCTGTGCTCCATCCATGTGTCGTGCACTAGCTTTTATGAATTAATCCAAACACCTTTTTTTTTCTAACCCTTTAACTGCAGACAAGAACATGTAGCATGTATGCTGTACTCTTAAGGTCTGGAAGAATTGCATCCCCTGTACCTAATAGTGCTGTATGACAACAAGTAATGTTAACTTGAGACATACCCACAACAGACGGCACTTTAACAGTTCAATATCAGTGAAGTAATTTTTACCTAATAAAATACTAGCTTGCGACATAAAAAAGATATATAAACCTGAATATGCCCTTTTTCTTTAAAAATTAAAGAGCTGTTAGATGTGTTGCTATTATTTTTTTCCCACTCAATAGATATGTGATGTGAAATCAAGTCAAATAAGGCTCAGCCCTGTCTGCATTTTCTTTGATGTTAAAAGTCAAATCATGTGCTGCGTTGTGTGAGTGGATCCTTCAAGATTTCCTCTCAAATAAAGGTCAGTCACTGTAAATATAGACATGGCATCAGGCACAGGAAAGTATTTCACTCATCCACAAGCCAAAGGAGATGAAAAGCTGTGAGTACTAAATAGCATTGCAGTTCTAAAATACCTCAGTCTGTATTGTTCTGGCATAAAAGGATAATCTAAACCAGTGCTGTGTGAAACAAAGAACAGACATTAAGTATCTCCTCCAGCAGCAAACACACAAAAATCACTTTTCCCAGTTGGATTCAAATGCTTCCATGGTTGGATCCAAATCCAATTACCTTAGATTGGTTGCTCAGACACAATACTAGTATGTGTGATGTAGCATCACCTGTCCATCAATTACATGAAGGCTGTTAGCGCTCCATGCTCTGCAGTCATGCTTAAAGGCAAAGCTGCAGTTTCACCCGGAAACTTACAAAACCTGTGCACCGCATGTCACATCCAGGCCACAGTGTAGCCGTCTTAGAACAAGATGCCAGAAAATGCAACATCCCTGTATGAATGGTGCTGTCCTTTCAGGGTCATTGAGTTACTCTTCTTTCACCTTGTTTTGCTCCATAAAAAAACGCACTAGTGGTATGGTTTGTTTCTTGTGTGATGGATGGTCTATCAATTACAAAATAGTCGAAATAAAACTGCACTGCCAACACATCTGATGTCATTCAAAATGAAAAAGAACTTCGAAACCCATATATCATCACAGTCAGACAAGACTTGTCAAACACCTCTAACAATGAATGAACGACAATGAGTTTTAGCCATTCTTCCACTATTACTGTGGTTGGTGAGATTGGAATGATGGGAAATTAGTCCACCTGTCATTATCCTAAAGCTTCAATGACGCAAGTTGACCATTTTGATTATATGTGGAATATTTTAGCTCATAGCATGATCTGAGTAAATACTTGACTTTGATTGTGTGCAGGGTGTTCATAACTTTTAGATATAGGACACCTGCTATGCAGTTTCAGTCAAAGTGCCTGTTACCTGTTCTAATTTAATGTAGTGGCTCAGTCTGTAACAGTATCCAGTCACTTATTTTTTATTAGAAATAAGGTTTGTCCTATATACTGGAGTAGTGAATGTCATTTCCATTACATTTGAAGTTGAAAGCATGACAATGGCTTTTTCAGAAACAGAGTTATGGAATGAGAAGTGCTTAAGAATTTAATTACAAAATGCATTAAAAAATATAGCTTAATGGTCTTAATTTTAATTTCTTTGGCAAGCGACCATGGTATGAGTGGGATTAAACTCTTCAAGGTGTCTGTTATTACAAATAAATGGACTCCAGGGAGGAATCGGATGGTTCCGGCCTCCATGTTGTCCATTAAAATCGGATAATGGACACCCCAGCTGGCATTATCCTCACATATGTCAGATCTGGAATTTGTGCACCTATTTAGAGTAAAATCCGAGGAGATGTCAAAGCAATGATCAAATTTGTTTAGCTTCCTCAGTAACTCATAACCTACTTGCAGTAAGAACTTGCTCTGAAAAATGAGAGCATCGTAAGGCAATACACTCACTGTGTCAGCTGGAGTGTGGAGTGCAGTCAACAAGGTACCACATGTTGGTAATTAGATTCACTGAGTGTAATATTAATTGCGTTGCCAACTCATTAAATATGTATAAGTAATTTGTAACACATGTAAATAAAAACGTGTTCTACTCTACTTTCTGTTTCTCACAACTTTCTCAACCCTCCATGTCTTACTCCTTCCTTTCTGTTTATGTATTAGCAACTTATTTTTTAATAACACTGACCTGACATCATAAAAAGGGTGCAATATTCATCTGTGGCACAGTGATATTTAATGTGACATATGTGGGTGGCTGAAGTTTTCAGTGGTGTTTTGTCAAATAGTTATCCATTGACCTTAAGCCTAATGCAGTTGACACTTTTTACATGCCCTTATGACACACTCTTTCTCTCTTTCTCTCCTGTCCCTGTCCTCTATTTTTGCTTTTAGTAGTAATTGACTGAAAAAAAGGCAACTCAAATTGCCTTAAAACTAAAATTGGTTATAGCTAAAGTGGTCTATGTGAGCAATGTTCTCTCCTTGTCAGCCTGGTTAGATAGCAGTGCTGTCTGCAGTCACCTCTGTTAATATTAGATAGCTGTGCAGTGACTCTGCCTCCAATCACCTGGTCAGAAGGGAGATACGTCTTCATTAACTCTTAATCAATTAAAGTGCGCATGCATGTTTGGTGTTTGTAAGTAAATCAAATTTTCCCTCTTTTAATTTTATAATATGGAAATGGCTTTTAGCTGTGAAATTGGAGATAAAGGAGTGGAAGAAGGAGATGTTTGAAGGACCATATTTGTTTTCTAAGCTTAGTGAAGCATCTGCTTCATGTTGCTTCTAGATGTGGCTAATTAGTGACAGGGGAGGCAGCCTGTACATGCTGCTGCTCTCAAGGATTCATCTCCTTGTGCCTGTCAGATTTACTCTGGCTGGCTCTTTAGTCAACTTTCAAAACCACTAGTCGACTCTATGCACTGTTAAAGAAAAAATACGATCATTTATAATTTCAGCACGGTGTCACCAATTGTTGTGTCCCGCATGCATGCACAGCAGACATACAGCAAAGGCAGTAAGAGAAACATTGCCATTTCCAATGCTCGACTACAATCAGCAGCATGAAAATACTTAACCACAACAGACATTTTTATGTAAAAAATTTCTACTTAATGCCACGTTAAATAAACAGACTTAAAGTATTTAGAGACAGCTCCTGCTATTCCAGCAAGAAAGCAGTCTCAGGGTTGTTACTGCAGGCAGACTGCATCTAAAGCTCAGACAAGCTTGCCAGGGGTTTAGACCAATCAGATCATATCTAAACAGACTCAGAGCCAGTTAAGGACTTTCTTTGTCACCATCTCCCAGGTTGGTTCCACCCAAAGTTCACCCTTTACTTGTATGTGAGGCTTTTTATTGAAGAGAATGGGTTATTGGGTGAAAAAAGTCTTATTTATCTCCTAGGATTAATTGACAAGCCAACTACTGATGATGTGCCTAAGACTGTACATTAATTAAAAGTTTCCAATTTTCTCCTGGTTTCCTGCTGACAGTGATTTCAGATGAGTTTGCTGTGACAGTGTCGAGCACAGAAACATGTCACGCTGCCTTGTTCCTTCACTCTTCATCCACTGCAGATGGTGTTGTAGCTCTGTGATTTTGGAACAAGACGTGGTTTAGAAAAGCCTGCAAGACAATTACCTTGCTTTTACTCTGTGTAAATTAATACAGTGATTCAACAGAAAAAAATAATTTGGCTTTATAAGGACATCCCTAAGTTTTCCTGAAACAACCGCTGTGTCTGAGATGATAAAAACAGGGTTAGATATTACATTCCATCACTGACCCTCACATCATGTGATGCAACAGATCAGTTGCAAATCTGTTTAAAATCACATCTGTTATCACGATGAGGTAGCTGGATGGGCCATATATTTATGTGATGTTTCTCCTGTAATCCAGCATTACCACTTTTGGTTAAGTGTAGTGTTATAACGAACCATTCACATAAAGGCACAGACTGAGGACTGAACTGATCGTAGTCGAGTTGGAATGAGATTGGGATTAATTGTCCACTTGGAATGAACTATTGAGCTTTTAAAGCCCCCACCTGGCTTTCTGGTGTTTCTAAGTGCTAGAATCTTTACTAGCTTCTCCTCATCATCAATAATTTGGACACAACTAGAAGCAGCATGCAGAAACTCATTGATAGGCAAGATTCGACTCAAGATGTATCATTTCTTTCTTTAAACAAAGTTTCTGTTAAGTAACTGCTGCAGGACAAATTCAACATTAAAAACCCATAGACCACTGCAGGTTACAAGTTTCTAGTTTCCCAGTTCAAAATGAAATTAATAATACAGCCATTATGATAAGTTCTTCAAGGAAATGAAACTTGTCCCATTGGAATACTGTTTGGCCATTGCTTTTAATGACCAACATTTTATTTTTAATTTAGTAACTGTTATAAATTTTACGTACTTTACTGAGCAGCTAATAAGAATTACATTGTTATGTGTTACAGATTACTGTGATTACAACCTAATATATTGACCAAAACAACCATAATGTTAATTGAACACCTCTCTCACATTTCGTCAATTACACCAAAGATTATAACCTTTATGAAGGTAGGATTTATTGCAGTACATTTGTACTAGATTGTATTAGCTTCAGCAAGGTGCACCTACAGTGTACCTAATAAATTGGCAAATGAGTGTGCAAACATTAACTTGACCCTTAATTTTCATTCAGAAATAAATTATTTTACTTGCATTTGGAGAAGATAGTCTAAAGTCACACAGTTTGGGAAAAAATTCCCCAAAGTTCAGAACAATTAAAAAACGAACACTGTGTGTGTACACAAGAACAAGGTTTTGCATATGCATTTCTATAAAAAAACATGAAAAGATGGTGGCCTTTGGGGAATGGCATAATATTTAAAAGTAAATATGTTTTTTCCCCAGTGGAGGTAATTAGAAAATCCACAAAAATGCATGAAAGTGGCTGATTTCATGAGATTAAAAGCACAGAAGATCTCTGGTAATGATTGCGGTGGTAAAAATTTGGCGACACCTGCATGCATTTTAAGCTGCATTGACTTGTAAATATGAAATGTGGAAGATTTGTTATCTTAAAACCATGACAGTTTTTGCAAAATTGCTCTTAATTTGCAGAATTTTACATTTTGAGAAGGTACAAGAATAAATCTGAAAAGAGGTTGAGCTCCTCATGGTGTCTCTGCTGGCAGTACAGAATTTAACATGAATAAATGCTTTTTTTACTTCACTTTTTTTTGTCACTTGAAAAACGGTAGGCACTTATTTTCATCACAAGTGTGGCTGTTTTCTGTCTAAATAAATCTGTAGAGTGCTTGCTGATAAACCTACTTTGGCAGCAAAGCACAGCATTTTTCAAAATGCAATCCTGGAATTCTTGGTCGTTAGTGTTATAATTTATATGTATATGTATATGTATATGTGTGTGAGCGTGAGCATGTCTTTGTACTCTGTGTGTGTGTGTGTGGGTGTGTGTGTGTGTGTGTGTGTATCAGTGTATCTGTATGTGTTTGTGTGTACTGTGTGATGTGTGCACGCATGTAGTGGCCTCTCCAGCCCGTAGAGGCTTGTCGAAGAGCTGATGGTTTGGTCAAAACAATAATAATAACCAGAGCCAGATGTAGTCTGCATACCATTAGTATGCTAATACAGTCAGCGGGAAGCTTTGGTTCTTTCACCTTCAACATATAATTGTGTAAACCATCTCACGTAAATGTGTTCATGTAAAATGACGATGAGCAGTCATAATGAGGCTATTTGGAGCTGATCCTAATTAGCAGCCACTGGAGTCCCAAGTATCTGGGATATGGGGAACCCTTAGATAGATTCTCATTAGACAGTGAAACCCACAGGAGAGGATTTTATGCAGCAGAGCTCTGTTTAAGATTTCTTAAGACACAAAACAGTGACATCCATGATCAAAGTAACTGTCTACACAGTTTTGCATCCAGTGATATAGAACTAAAGTCATTTTTGTGACAAGTTGTTATAATGACAAGTTGTTATAATTTAGTTTTTCCCTCCCAGTTTTGCCTTTATCAGCCTTATATGAACTCAGTTCTGTTGTTTCCTTCATTTCCAGAATTCCTTCGGATCAGAGGGCATGAGGTTTTCGGATCTGAGTGTATGTGTGATGTCTCTAGCTGTTTGTTTGGCCTTTTTTCATTGTCTTATGGTGATTGTGAGAGGCTTCTGTTTCAGCACAGTGAATTTGGTCTTGTGTTCACTGACAGCAGATGTTTGTTTTTTGTTTTCAATCATTCTTCTGTCCAGGTTCTTGGTGATTAACTGATGTAATGTTTGCCACGGCTGTCATATCTGTCATGATGTCCCGTCTTTCTCTCAAAGGAGGGTCATGTCTTTAGGATGCACCAGCATGAGAGCTTAAGGTGTAATTGCTGATTTCTTGTGAATTGAAAACTCAGGTTCATAACTTGACAGTCAGCTCACGTAGGGGAGAACCACTTAGATGTTTCTTGTGGTCTCCTGTTTATTTAGTAATATATGATTTGCTCATCAGTTGAGGCAGGAGTCTCATCAAACATATGGATAAGTTCTCATTGCTTTATTGTATCAACTTTTCATTCCAGTGTCTTGGCGGGAAGGCTATCATGGTAAATTACAGGCAGGAAAACAGGGCTGGGTGTTTACCCACCTGGCAAGCACTCTCCTGCTACCTGTTCGGTGAGATAAACTGCACCGTGCCTTTTCTCTGGACTGTGTTGTGATAAGATATCTTTATCATAAAGATAGCTTATCAAGGTACTTTCACACCTACAGTTCACTTCATTTAGTTTAGACTAAGGGGATAAACATGAAATAATGTTGCATTTTAGTTTTGGTTCAGTTCTTATTTCATACAGAGTTTTGTACAAATGAATTTGTAAGCTGACATGTAACTTGTTGAATTGACAGTTGGACATTTGTTGGTTTGTTATTGTTTCTATTGTATTAATTCATGTTCTTATATCTTAGACCTCATAAAGAAAAAAAAAATCACTATGAGTGTTATTGGATTTCAAATCAACCACGCTTTGTATAACAACTAACAGGTTAAGAGAGAGGTAAACGGAGGTGTCATGTACAGTAATGATTTGTGACAGTGGGATCACTGTTTGCATTTTTAATGAACCTCTGATGAAGTGCACAAATTAATGCAAGTCAGGGTTTTACTTATGTTAATTAATTTGTGTTGGTCTGCCACAATTCATACATTTCCCACCATAAATCAATTCTCTATTTTGGTGCTGTGCATTTTAACATCTTCGTGCTCTCCCACATGTGTCTAATTAGTCTCAAAACTAGCACACGAGCAAACCATGCAGTGATATGAGCAAACATAACAGAATCTCATGAGGAAATGCAGCCTTGCAACCACTGAGTTGCCATATGACAAGAGCACACAGAAAAATTTGCAAGTGGAAAAACATGACTGCAAGGGAGCATTTCTGCTTTGTGCCTCGAAGTGCACAAAAACAGCCCCCCCCCCCAACCCAAAAAGAACAAGCTTCCTAGCAGAGATTTTTCTAACTCAACGACAAGAAGAAAAGTACAAATATTGAAAAAATAAGTCTGGACAGCAGGGATGAGGGCCTTTTTGACCTAAAAAAAAATTCTCTTAACTTTGCAGTTTTATTTCCTGTCTTTCTTTGTGTCTCTCTGTTTTTGCTTCCCACCGTTCACTCCCTCCAACATGCATTATGCAGTGCATTCCTTACACCTTTGTATGCCTCCTTCCACTCTTTCTCACTTCACCTCTCTGGCATAACTCTTCACCTCTTTTCTTTGACACCCAACTCTACATTTCCCTGAAATGTGAGACTATATCTTGCTGGCGCAGGAGCAGACGGGCAATAATGAGGACATCAGGGAGATGTGAGAGGTGTTTTGTTTTTAAAGCTGTGAAGAGAAACGAGGTGAGCAGGAACGGAGATGGAAACTCTCAGCTCCTCCTTCACTTTTTCTTACGTCTGCTTTGATGCTAATTCGTAAGTCATTAAAATACTTCTCAGAATTCAGTGTTTAAGGTCCCTATTTCGTCACAGAGAGCACTATACAGGGTGTGGAGATATTAACTGAAGACCCTCCCAAAGTTTTACTTGCAGCCAGTGAGATTAAAAAAAGAATAGTAATGAACGAAAGAGCAGGGGAGAGAATCCAAAACAGATTAAATTGAAATGCTTCTGTATAAAAACAGATGTATCTACATTGTTCTTTGTATAAAACATACAAAACTCAGAAGCAGTATATATATCTATATATATATATATAGATATATATAGATCACTGACCTCAGCAGCCTGAGTTCTGGGATGAGAGATCTTCGTTGTTTGTTTTGCTCGGTTTCTTCAGCCTGTGGTGTTCATGTCTTGCCAGGTGGGTTGGGTGGTCCTAGTGATGTTTTCTGCTGGGTGCAGCACCCTCTGTGGGGCAGGACGGTCTGGAACAAAGCAGCTGCCATGCAAGGTAGCGATGCTTCCCTGAGGGATTGCTCTCTTTGAATTGAACACACAATACCTTTTACCTTTCTCAGCTGCCTCAGGTGATACAGAACCTATCTGGACTTTCCACCGTTACCTCTTCAAAGCATTCCCAACTAACATCTGTATTCTCTTTTGTACATTTCATGTGCTCTAATAGCCATTTATTCTGCTACATTACGCTATCCAATTCTACTCTTTTGTCTACTTGGTTAATCCGTGAAGCATACACAAATTTAAGAGAATTTTTTGGAATATTAGTGTCAGAGTCTAGGCCTGCAAAAGCTCTTTAAAACTATTTTTAACCCCCATTTCTGTGCTGCTGTCATTCCTTTTAGTACTAATATGTTAATACCAAGGTTTTTCTGAGTTCACAACATTGCTATAAGAAGATTATGGTGCCAAAAACTCCACCAGTCAGAGAATCAGACAAGTTGTAAATAAACTTTAGGGTTTGCTGAATTTAGAAAAGGAGGCAGTCAGTGAAACGGTCTGTTGCAAACTGTTGTAAATATTCATCCCAGTTTACAGACCCACATCCTTATTCAGCTCTGGTCTGCCATTCATGCTCAGACAGAGACACATCACAGAATTTACTGTTTATAGCCAAGTGTTATACAGTTAGATGGTAGAGAGTCTGCTCTCTCTGGAAGAAGCCAAACAATATAAAAGGCTGTAAGGATTTTGGGGCAAGCAAGCAGCTTTAGAGAAGAGATATCAGCATGTTGGGGTTGTTAGGGAGACATAAACACTCAGTCCACTTGTGGTTGTTGAGCTTGGCTTGAGCGATAAAAAAACAACAGCAATATGAAGCCTACTGAAGATAGAAACTTCATCAATATCAATATGATTTACTTCACAGAGAAAAAAAAAAGCTGTACAGCATTGCAATCATGTTTGTAACTAGTGCCAACAACATTTATCTTCATTTCATCTGGTTTCTTCTGATTTAGTGTGCTCGACAGGGAGCTGGAAAAAAAACGAGTGAACTGAAGACGATGTCTGGCTCGGTGGATAAAACAGATCAGTGATGCTGTTCTGCCCTTATTGATCTCAATGATTCTGAAGTTTGCTGAAAATAATGTAGTCATGCAGCCCTAAAGCATTTTATGTAGTGTGAGGACTGTGCTGAACTCCAGTTAAAAAGAAAGCCTTTGAAGTCCAACATGGCTGGTCAGAAACAGGTCAACTAAGGGACTGATTTGAGCTTCTGTGCTCTGATTAAATGCCATGCAATTAATACAGAAATCAGATTTTTTAAATAAAAGCTCAGGTCATGTCATTTGCTCCTGGTGTTCATTCTCATGCTCTTCACTGCTGCCTTGGAAGAAGGATCTGAAAGGACTAACAGGCAGCTGAGTTTTTGAAGGTGATATATTTTCTCTTTCAACAAGTGCTGTGCTGTGGATCAATGAGTGGTTCATGTGGATTTTTAAAAGGAACTAGTAAAGCTTTCTTCTGAGACTCTACATTGGCATGCTGGCAAGTAAACTTCGAATTGTTGAATTTTGAAATGGAGTTCGTAGTGGTGGTAGTTTAATTGGGTTATTGGGTTTATATTGCCTTTAGAAGTTACACCGGTATGAAATATAGTCTGATCAAGTGTTAAGAAGATTCATCTCTCTCAGGGTTATTGCGTGGAAATGACAATAACAATGTAAATCAAAATCAAATGTTGATGTAGGCCCACAGAAGTCTTATGCTTCATCCCTCTCACTGCATTCCCTGCATTCTTTTATCTTATTACAGAGAAGCACACCTCATGCTAAAGAAAAAGAGGGCAACCAAGCTCAAGTCAGAGCCCCCTTATTTAAGAAATAAGCTTTTTTATTCCCTGTTGCACAATAATAACCATGACCTCTTTTATATATAATGACCTCTTTTATCCCCCGGGTCCCCAGCTGACCAATACTTTTACCTACTGTTTTTGTTGCGGCCTAATGACTGGTGAAGTAATCTGTGAAGGTAGTTAATGAAGAGGTGCTATACTGGTAAACTTAACCTTACCATACCTTACCGCTGACCTTTTATATCAGCTTTCTCAAGAAAGTGTCCGTCTTTACTAGTTGCTTTTCTTATTGTAAAAACCAACGGACTGTCTGGAAAGTTGGAATTCTGTCTAAAAAAGGTTTGAGAAGTTTCGGATAATGGTTGGCTGTAAAGCAGTAACAGGACCATAAAAGATGGTTGACTGGTCAGACGGTCCACACTTCAGAGAAATATCCAGAATCTAACATTTTTTGATATACTTATTCTTTATAAGTACAGAGACACAGAAGTGCAGACACATCTCAAACCACATTTGGCTGATGTTCAGAAAACCTCAAAGTAGCCCACTTAGTAAAAACCTAATGTGCGGCTTGGAAGCTCCACTGTAGCTACAATTCTCCTCCTCTCATCCACTTATGTTCAGTTCACTGTCTGTTCCTCCATTCTCTATCAAAGGCACTATTTATCTTAAAGGTAGACAGATTTTTTTTGGCAAATACATCCCATTACTCATTGAAGGATTAGAAAAGATGCTGGAAAAAACTCTATTTTTTTTTAGCAAAAATGATTAAGTCAAACATTTGGACCATTTTACTTGTTCTCCTTTTAAAAGTCAGTGGAATAACATTGGAAAACAACAAATCAGTACATCAGAAATGGAATAACGATGCTTGCATTGGCTCAGAACATCTGCTGTTCTGTTGCACTTTAAAAAACAGGATCAACAAAGCTATTCCAACAATTTATAATAGACACACAAAGGTTGATGAGGTAAGATGATTGATGGACAATTTCTTCTATGTAAAATAATATAAAAAGGGAATTTTACAGAGCAGAATTTTATTAAACATAGAATAATAAATAATAAATAATAAATTATTGCTTCAACTTTTTTCTCAATTGAAATTGGTTTAAATCAAGCAGTCTAACACTGTAAAATTGAAAAAGAAATATATGTTAATTCAAATAATACATACCATGTCAACCAAAATAAATATTATAAATGTAACAAGTCCAAAGTGAACTCATGTCAGTTTGGTCTTTGGTAGGTTTTCTTTGGAGTAAAATGAGGAGTCACAGGCCTGAAGGGCAGAATTCTGTCGGTGTAGTCCAGTGAGGAATGTCAGTATTTATGATGCAGGTGGAGTGGAGACTTGTGATTTCATAGGTGAATAAACAATAATGTACGATGAAGTGTCTTATTTTAGGAAAGATATGGATCATGTCTGCAATTTGCATTATGACATTCCTGTAAAAACTGTTTACACAAGCAGATCTTAAAAATAGAGTCAGACTGAAGTTCTACAAACCCAATCCCAACAAATCCAACAGGGCTTATTCAAACTGACAGTAGTCAGCAGGGAGTTAGGAGGTCAAATCAGCAGGCACAGGCAGGCAGAAGAGAAGAGAGGCTCCAAAGGTAGATGATCTAGCAGAGAGTGAGTGTTGACTGGCATCACTGTGACTGATAGAGTGATGGAAGGGAATAGTACCGGCAGTTGCCTGGAGCAGGTGCAGAATTGTAGGTCTTATGATAGTATAACGGGAGAAAAAGAAAAGACTGCAACTTTGTGCATACTCATGCATTACAATTTTCAAAAGCTTAAGTATAAGATACTTACTCCAACCATATTATAACATCCATAGAGAGCCACTATTTGTGTTCCAAATGTGCCTAACAATATAGGCTTCAATAAAAAATAATATTTCTCTGGATGTTTAGTTTTTTGTTACTCACTACTTAGAGTAAAATTCTAAATTTTACCTTTCATAAGAGAGCTAGACCATGCAAATACAAGTGGTTCAAGAGCAGCTTTTAGCATGTGCCATGATTTGCATTGTGGCCTTATTTAGTCAAATTTTACCTGCAGTCCAATATGGGTGAAAAAAGAAACTTATGTACAGTGTCAGTCAATAAAATAGAAGTTTTATACAGGGTTCAGATTTTTCACAAAATACTTCCTCTTGTGAATAAGATTAAATATCATCTGCTAACAAAGCAGTGTTTTGTTACCTATAATGTCATGTCTGATTGCTTTAAATGATTCCAATGGGATGTGTTTATGTCTGGAAATACAGATTAAAACAATGTGAGTTAAAAATCTTAAATTCTACACATAGGGGCTTTAACAAGTCAGTTTACCAACAGGTTTATATTCCACCACAGACCTCAGTGAGCCACAGTGGCCCTTGTTCATTCAGGTCTTGTATTTGTTTGTTGTGGATATATATGTTTTTTTGCCTTTAAAGATTTTAAAATTAATTAAACTCAAGTGTTTTTGAATATAAATGCTATTTTTTTTACACACTTTGTGTTTGTGTGTGCGTGTGTGCGTGTGTGCGTGTGGGTGTGGGTGTGTGTGTGTGTGTGTGTGTGTGTGTGTGTGTGTGTGTGTGTGTGCATGGGTGCATAATTGCGTGCAGATGCATGTTGTTCATCAGTCTTACTGTCTGAACCAAACACTCCCTGCAGTTTAAGCTGCCTCTTCTGTTATCGATGCAGGAGATTACCGACAGAAAAACAACATGTTTCTCCATAAAGATCCTCAATAAAACCAGAGGTTAGTGAAGATGGATGGCTTTAATATAAAGACAGGGCTCTTTCTAACTCTGAGGAACACCTCCTGAGCTTTCACAAGAGAGAAAGGGGCGTGGGTGTCTGTGTGAGAGAGATATTTCAGTAGCTGTTTGATTAATGTGCAGGTTTCTGTGCACTTGTGGCTGTATCTTCAAGGGAGGAACACATACACATGCACACACAGAGTTAAGATCTCCCTGGTATAAAATTGAGTGGTGCTGAGGCCTTTTCTGAGGGAGGGAAAGCTCTGAGGTTGTGAGCTTGTGACAACACCAAACTGTAATCCTCTCCTAGATTTTTGACCTACTCAGGGAGGTTTATAAGTATAATACTGCAGGATTTGTGTCACTCCAAAACAGATGACCCTGATCATGACTTAAAAGTAAATTAAAATTAGCATTTAAAAGCATTTTTTGTTGTTTTAAAAATTAAATGAGCAACAGCTAAAGATTTTAATCAGAAGAACTGAAGTGCATTGACACTGAGGCCTGAATTTAAAAGTTTGGGTAAGGCATTTGTTTGTTTGTTTGTTTGTGTTTCACTTCACCTTGCTATTTCTGATTTAATAGGGGAGGAATGCTATATGTTTATGTTACTATTTGACATTTTGGCCTTGTCAAATATAATTGAAATTGTAATTAGGATTTGGTTTGAAAAATCAAGTTGATTCAAGTTGATTTCCATTTAAATGATTGTTTATTAATTCATAAAATCTAGAGGATGATTTGTAACACAGTCCTTTTGCCATGGATGTCTGACAGGATCAGTGCTTAGTGGAAAGATTGAGGTCTTGACAGTTTTGTTGGCAGAGTGACAGCCGCTCCAGAACTGTCCAGGTCTATGTGTTCAGGTAGAGATGGAGGATTATGTGGCAGGCATTCAGGAAAGTGCACAGACATGAGATGAGCTGAGGCTTTTCACACTGAGTTAAATGGCAAAAAGGGCACCTTGAGCCCAACACACAAAACTGCACACACACACACACACACACAGATAGCATGCAGACAGAGTGTCGGTTTTGTCAGTGTCAGAGAGCTGTGAAGCGTTTCAACTTTGTGACTGCCCCGGAGCAGGCCTTCACACTACATCACACATCATAAGACATTGCATGGCCTGACATCAACTCTGAGAGAGAAACAGAGCGAGAGATGAGAGATAGAAAGAAGCGTGAGAAAAAAGAAAGAACCAAGCACACACACACACACACACACACACACACACACACACACACACACATACACACACACACACACAGCAAGCTAAATCTTGTCTGAGGCAAATGTTAAAAAAACAAGACTATGTAGGGAACACAGACATTTCTACAAGGAAACCCTGGACAGTGCCTGTAAAATCAGTCATGCATCAGTCAATCAAATGTGTGCATGTTTGCTGAGATTGGAGCCATAGTGAAGAGAGGCACACTTGTACTGAGTGAGAAGAAAAAGTCATTTAATTAGTTATTTATGGTGATTGATACTTCTGTAGTTTCTTTATGAGGTCCAGAACTTTGTGAGTGTTATTGTTTCATCAGATATTTTATATTTTTATGTATATTTTGGGTGCATGTGTGTGGTTGTGTATGTGTGTATATGTGCGTGTGTGTGTGTGTATTTGTAGTTACAGTTCATTTCCATGACAGTGTTTTAACTGTGAAATATGAAACTCAAAAGGAAACCAAACACTGGCATACCTAGGTTTTCTTTTCACAAGTTCAGTTCAGAAATAATTACTAATGAAGTTGTTGGTTGAACAAAGAATGTGTTTGGCAATTATAAAAGAGAAACATATTAGCCTTGATGAAGCTTTGACACACTTTATGAGAATTAGCATTCTTAAATGTAACTTTTTTTTTAATAACAGTATCCGGTTTATTAAAAGACTGGTTGTTATTAGATTATTCAAGACCATTGTAGAGGTGAGATGTGAAGAAACACCTCTTACTTTCAAAGTTTTAGGAATCTTATTTTTCACACAGCCACTGGAGTATGATTACAGCTTTGTTTCATCATTGTCATGGTGTAAAACTGCTGATTCTGCATGGCCTCTTCACTGTGTGTACAGAGGCCACCACAGAGTGCATTCAATGGCCCTGTCACGTTTCAGCACTAGTGGCTATTTGAGAGTCAGTTTCTGTGGAGCACAGTGAGGAAAAAGAGGAGAAGGAGGGAGAGAGGAAATGCTACTCAGAGAGAGGAATGTAAAGAATTTCAGTTTTAAGGGCTTCAGTGAGAAAAAAAATGAGAGAGGCAGAGCAACCAGAATTACTTAACATAATCCACAAATACAACGCTATCAGACTCCAAAGGGGACATTTTATTTTGTCTGTTTGTGTGTGAAAGTCTGTGTCTGTGTCTCACCGTTTACTTGTTATATATATGAAAAAGTTGACTCCCTGAACTTTCCTCGAAATAATGAACCAAACTCAATTTTCTCTCTCACTTTCTAACTCCCACTAAACCTCCCCACAAACACACACACACACCCTCCCCTCCATTCATCCTTCGCTGTCACAGTTGTCATAGTGAATTAGCATGCTGACCTGTTATGCAGATACACAGAATTGTCTTTCCCATTATCCTATGGGAAAACTTGAGCCCTGGGACCGAAGAAAACAACATCTGTCTGCTCCTCTCTCCCCCTCTCTCACCCCTTTTAGTGTGTGTGTGTTTTGACAAGAAGGCTGCTCATTCTTTCACTTTTTAGCGTGAAACCAATCTTCTCAGTGTTTCTCCATCTGAGTGGTTTTTCCCAAGGTCACAGAGTGTTGCTTTGCATTTCCAACCCTGGGGATCAGTGTCTTTCCTACAGCCTCTTGCACCCTCAGGGACTTTTAATCCTCCAACCAGAAAAAGATATGTTCCTCTTTCAGCCTCTGCCAGGCAGCACATGGATTTTCATTAGTTATAGCAACATACTTTTTAAAAATGACACCTGTTAAAGAGGCCTTAAAATATTAATAGAATGTTTTTTTAATTTAGAAAACATTGAATTTATGTTCTCATGGAGATTGAAGTCCCTTGTTGGCCTCCTTGATGGACCATGGATGCTACAACTTATTAAACAGGCCTTGGAATAGAAGTTGCAAGGAGGTAGATGGTCATATAATATGAAGTTTGATAGTTTGATCCTCCTCCTGTGCAAGTCTGTGTGTCCTTGGGCAGGATAGTGAATCCCAAATTACTTCCATTGGCTCTTTTATATATATGTGCGTCTCTGTTTAATGGATGAAGGTGTTTGTTTGGTTGAGTTTAGGACATGTAGTCAACCGTCAGAGCTCAGTGAATATGTAATACACAAACTGATAGTCATTGCAGGGCCTAATGAGGTTTACTAGGTCAAAACATAATTTATAATTAATACAAGGTTTTGATTGGAATGCTCAAACAACTTCTTGCAAATTTTAATATGTATAAATAACTTATAAGTCAAGAAAAATAAAACATTTATGTATTGGGCTTATGACTTTCAGCTTATGTTATGAAATGATATTAAGCACCATTTTTGGTAATTTGGATGCAAAAATGCAGGTCTAAGTTTTGTGCATTATATTGTCAATTTTTTATGTTTTTAAAAAGTAGTAAAACAAAACTAGTGGGCAGATTTCACGCAGAGGACAATGAGGTATTTGTCCAGGAGATTTAGGCTTGTAATTACCAAATTTAAGGTTCTACAAGAATGTCTCCATGGGCTGATGTTGTTAAATCAGCTTGGAAAAGAGTTAACTAACATTATGACCACTCTATATAAAAGGGGCCACTGACCGCTGGTTCCACATATAAGACAAAGAGAAGAAAACAAATTGGAAATGTTAACTCCAAACCTTGTTGTCTGTTTCATTCTAAATAAATGTCACAGTGACAAAGAACACTCGCGCAACATTCTGAAATCAGGTGCAGGATACATGTTGAGGAAATAGGACAAGTAAATTATACACACTCAAAGCTCCCCATGTAATTAATTGATTAACAATGCTGAAGAAGAACAGCGTCCTTAAAATGTCACTGATGCTATAGTGGTAATGAATAAATGAAGTGTCAGCCTTACACAGCCAGCTTTTAAATTAATACCTCTAAATGTGTATAATGGCTGCTGTACATTCAGTGTCCACTTTTTGAATCCCATTTGATTTGATTTGATTTTATTGACCAGCTTTGCACAGGTAAGAAAATAGAGTCCAATGTGTTGCATTGTATAACTTGACATCTGCTTCTAATATTCCCGTGACTACACTGTAGCTTTTGAATTTACAATTGCTCGCAGTCTTAAACAGAAAAAGTCCTGTAATTAGGTACCAGGAAAAGCAGGGCAAGGCAAGTGTATTGGTACAGCATATTTCAACAAGGTAATTCAAACTCCCTTCACACAGAGCATAAAAGGCACTGAGACAGAATATAAAACATGAAAGCAACACAAGGCAGTAAAAAAGACATTTAAAATACAATTAAAAAGTGTTGAATTATAATTAAAATGATGCTAAAATAAAAACTGGAGATAAAACTGGAGAATAAAAGTGTGAGTGCAGTGTTAGATATTAACCCCTACATTTGGTTTACTAAAAGGCAGTTGCAAACAGAAAAGTCTTTAGTTATGATTTAAAAGAACTGAGACTCTCAGCCAACCCACAGCTTTTAGGGTGTTTAATTCAGATATACTGAGCCCAGAAACTGAGTGCTGCTGGTCCATGTTTAGCTTTTTCCCTGGGGACAGAAAGCAGACTTGTCCCAGACGATCAGAGAGAGCTGTATGGCTTGTAATGCAGCAGCAGATCAGAAATGTATTTTGGCCTTAGACCATTCAGTGCCTTGTAAACATACTGCAGTATTTTAAGATCAATTCTCCCTTGCTCTTTAAACTAATGGCAGTGACTTTTCTTTTCTGGAGCAGTAGTGTATCACTGTAAAGGAAATTATAAAAAACGATTGACACTGTGTGACACCGGTGTTTTGTTTTTGTAATAAAAGCAGAGTGGCACATGTTTGCTTGTAGAGAGGATTCTTCAGCCTCTCAGGCATTTGTTGTTTAACATCCCTCAGTTTAAATGCTTCTGTGCTGTGATATGCTCTGATCCAGAGTCAGCCAACATACTCCATTACGCGGTCTCAGTAGCCCAGCTTTCTGCGTCTGGTTTCCCTAATGTTTATTGTTGGTCCTCCAAGGAAATGACTCCTTCAAGGACAGCACGGATCACATTAAGAATTGTAATAAAATTTATGATAAAAAAACATGGACTTTTTCTGATTCTGAGTTGCAAATTTATTTTACTCATTACATAAAATTAGTAAGCAGTTCACTAGTTTTTGCTGACTTTATCATTATGAAGTAAATGTTGATGAGACAGTGTATTGGCCATATAAGAATGACACAATGACACTGTCAGAGTTTTGATAAGTTTCCATATAACATAAATCTTCCAGAAAAAATAAGCCTTGATCTGCTTTCATGTCTCCGTAATAAATTTTTTTTCTACTCCTTTATACTCAAACTATGTTGTTACTTCATGTAAAATTATGCCAAATTCCACTTTCTATGTAAACACGCTTATCTCTACTCTCTTATTCTGAAAGTGGTGTAGACTGTTCCTCCAAAGACCTGTGACAACAAAAGCAGTGTGTCCTGTGTTGTTAGCAGTTGCCAGGCTCCGAGGAAAACAGGAGGTGTTCCAGTAGCCTTTGTTACAGCATTGCCAACAAAAATACCAATTAGAAACTCAGAGAAGGTTTCAAAGTTATCTATTCTCAAGTTAAGGTCAATTTATTTTATTTTCAGAAATGGTAGAAAACTCCAAAACATTAAAGGATCTTTGCTTTTCCCTGTGCTCCCTTTTTCAGTGTATGTCATCATTTTTACCTTCTGTGATTTGCATTGTAAGCATGTTTGGCTCGTTTGCCCATTAGAAATATCAATGCTACTGCTCTTGAGGAACAAGTTCAGTCGTATTCAGAGGGGATAACAGGCTCTCTGTTTTGGGACCAAACTTTTTTCATGGTAACGTGAGCAAATGCAGCGTCTGCAGAGTCTTACTCCTCTTTGTCATTCTGTCTCTTGGCACTGCAAACCTCAGCAGCACAGACAGAGCAAAGACTTTGTCAAAGGCAAATATAGAAAAGGAAAAAAGAGAATGGAACGCAAAAGGGAGAGACGGGCAGAGATGAAACGGATAAGACAGAGTGAGACAGACAGGGTGTGTGTAGAATTCCTGTGAGATCTCTTCTCTCACTGTCTCTATGATGCTTTGAAAGCCCCGCACAAGGGGAACATCTCAAAGTGATGGAGTGCTGAATGGATTCTCCATGCTTTCCTCTCACTACCTCTCTGTCTCATCCTCTCCCTCTCATCTTATCCTCTGGCTGACATTTTCTACAGCCAGTGGTTTCTACCTCAGGCTAATAGAAGGGACCATGTAGTCCAGGACAGTTCATAAGTGACCTTAATAGCTGAATCCACTAAAATAAGAGTGAATACATGGTGACCTTGAAAACTTGATTTCTCAAAATTGCAATAAATCAGATACTTAATGATGTTGAATTACGGATTTTTTAATAATAATAAATATCTTGAGAAACTGCAAAACAAATGAAAAGAGTAAATGAATGTGAGTGATAAGATTTGAGGTGTCTGGGGCCTGATTTGCCAATGTATAAGAGTTATGACAGAGAGGGCAGACTTGTAAATATTCATTTTAGATGGATTGAAAAGTAAAACAACAATTTGAAGACATTGTGTTTGGTTTCATTAAAAAAACAGTGATCAGCGTTTTCTCTCTTGTATAAATTAAACTATTAAACAAGAAAAAAAGCCAGATTAATCAATAAAGAAATAACCTTTAAAAACAGCCCCTAGCACTGTGCTCCATCAGACTTAATGTTTTCCAACAAATATAACCATGAAATAAAGAAGTCTATAAACACTGCTGGAGGAAACATTATTTTTTATGCATTTTCACCATAAAAAATGCGTAACTGACTTTATAGAGAAGACAGGACGCAGAAAGAGAGGAGAGGAAGCACAGAGAGGAAGGACATGCAACAAATATAAAACTGGTTTATAGTGAATGAACCCTAAGACATCTTGGGCGCACCAGGAAACTTTGAATTTTGAACAGAATCAAAACATTTGTGCTTCTGTGCTCTCTTCAGCTGTGACTTGCATGTTGGTTTTCAGCTTCAAGTGCTCATTCAGTACATAAACCTTCAATACAGTCAAAAGTGTTTAAGACATATCAGAACATGGATTCTACTTAGTCAATGTATGTACTGTAAATAAAATTTTTTAAAAAACACTCTTTTCAGTGCACTGTGAGTTTCATTGTTTTTCTGGAGTCTTCCTCCTGGGATGTTCAATGGTTTTGTTTTTTTCCTTTGACTGATGCTCCTGCAGTTTGTCCTCAGATAGTCTCTCCACCCTGGAGCTCAGTTAGCTAGATCTCTGCTATAGGAGACAACACTGCTAATTAGCATTCATGGCTATCTTTATAGCAGTGATGTAATTTAGCACTGCAGCAGTCTCTTGTTCCTCTGCTTACTTGTACAAGACGCTATGCCTTCATTTCATGCTGATAATTTGCAGGTCGAGTGATGATTTTAATGTTTTCTCAACAACAAGCATCTATTTTTAGTTGGGAACAGATGTGCATCTGAGCAGAAACTCTACAACAAAGCCTTTGTGATTGAAGCTTGGTTGTTGTTACTGCTCCATCAGTACTCAGCGTGTTGTTACTGCTGCTGTTGCATCATTGCATTAGTGGTTACCATTGTGTAATAAAATCCTAAGCTGCCCTCTTTCTGATGGCAAAGATGAAAAAAACAAACGACAACAACAACAAAAAAAAGCAAATCAGTGCTCTCCATATCCCATTCTAAACATCAGATATGTCTTTACTGGCCCAGGCCTGGCAGATACCATAGTAACCTAAAAAGGTGTTGTTTTGTTTAGGCAGAAGGCAGAAATGGTACTTTTTCTGTTCCCTAGTCTAACTAATTAATGTTCAATTCAAACTTTTTTTATTCCTTTGGTCTTAATTATGACATATTACCTGCAGGCATAAAAAGCCTCGGAATAAAGTCTGACTGATCTTCTGTTTCTCTGTGTGTCCCAACAGTCACCTGTGTGGCTCCAGACTCTGGGACCTCCTCCACATCTGCCGGCCCTTCATCAAACGAGCCTGTCTCATCTCTGGCTATGTGAGTTATATTCATATATCCTTCTTTTTTAGCATTAAAAAAAGTACCATGCAGATGGTAGTGCATGCTGCAGTCTACTGCATACAACTTAAACATTAGTTTTGACTGTTTTCCATATTTGAAAAGAAATCAGTAGAAGTGTGATTTGCCAAACATTCCAGAGACTCCTGAGTTTCATCTCATTTTAGTTTGCTATGAAATTTAACCTGCAGAGACTTGTCTATCACAGCAAATATTTAGTTTTCACACTGTAAATGTGTTGTCAGAGGTCATTTGGCTTTCATATACAGGACATTACTGACTGATTGTGACTGTACTGATGTGTTTTTCTCCCCTCCTTCCTCCAGGTGGGGATCATCATGTCCGTCAGACTGTGGCTGATGGGAGGATCCATGCCTCTCTTCTCTGAACAGGACAACCCTGCTTCCTTCTCACCACACCTGCTTACCAGGTCAATGTCTCTCACAGACACGCACACATACAATAACAGATGAGGCAAAATGTCTGATGTTTATGTGATTTAAATTGTAATTTAAAGTGGAAAAAAATTGAAAGTTAAAATTGTTTCAATGGAGATTAATTTATTTTTTAGAAAGCATTGGTAGCTCATGTCTAATCGTTTTTAGGTTTCAAGAGTCCATTCATGGATTGACATAGTACACATAATTATGCCTAAACTTAGTTTTTATTACTTTGGGGGCAATCAAGGTTGGCAGGAGTTCCTGTGGTGTATTTGAGTTCAGTATCATTTGGGTACTTAAATGACCAAGTATGTATAAAATGAGAAGTAAAGGCTTAGTATTATTTTGGTTTTTATCACCATCTTTAACAATTCACATACTGTAACAGTTACCATAACGGTAAATATATATAATAAGGTTTACAAAACACTGAAGACATCTAACATCTCACGCTGTTTTAGTTTATTGGATGGCATGTTGGTATGGAGAATTAAATGCAGCCAGTGATTGAGTGCTTGTGTAAATGTCAACAAAGAATGTGAAAAAGCCCAGTTACCTCCAGAAACAGCTGATCTAAGTAGCTTTTAAATCACATGAACATGTCTTTGAAGTTGTTGATGCCCCACATTAAGTTTTGTCTGTGGAGGTTTCGACTTCTTCAGCTTTGACTGCAGGCATCATTACATTCCCTTAAACTGCAACTGCTGTTGGGTACTTTGCTATCGGGCTACTTAAAAGAGACTTTTAGACTTTAGACTTAGACTTTTTGGCTTTTAGATTCTATTCTTTTGTGTCTAACAAGCTGTTTCCTCAGGTTAGACATGCAGCACTGGCTATCAATACAACTCCAAATATTGTAGAGTGTTGTCAGTGTGGAGTTTGACAAAGTGTTGTAACAACTTCTGGCTCAACTTTGCTCTGACTGGGGTTTGACCAGGCTGCAGGGGTTATGTCGTCTCACTCTTGCTCTTCTTCTCTTTATACTCAAAAGATGCACACATACGTCAGAAAATTTGGCACTCACAGAATCTACAGTCCAGATGTAATTCAGTCATTATGCAATTATGGGAATCTGTGAACTCACAACAGAGATTTTTCCTCACTTTCTGATATTTTTTGTAACAGCTTACACAGTCAAGTACAATGAGCATTTTTAACATGTTATGTTAACGTGTCTGTAATGAAGACAAGTATTAAAAAACTTAACAAAATGTATCTATTGTAGTTACAGTGCAAATTAAAAACTAAATGAACTGATCTGGATTTCTTTCTGAGCTAGAAATTTGTGGTTAGGAGCCAAATACCTTGATATTTATTGAAATATATTTCCATTTAACCTGGTACAATCATGAATTTTCCCCAGGATTCATTTATCTTGTTATAACTCTGTAGACCCTGTGCCATAAGCTGGTCAAATTTTTATTTTCAGTACTTCTGTTTATGACTAAATATCTCCAGAACAAACTATATTTCCCATCAGCTTTAGCAAGCATGGCCTTAGATTTGAACCCAACGTGAGCATAACAGGTGAGGTAGTGAAGTTCACTTTTGCCTCTGACTCTAAAAATACCAACATGGGTTGAATGTTATTTATCCAGTTGACAGAAAAATGAATGAACATTGAGTTTGATCGGAGTTAGTAATGTGTCAGTTGGAGTTAGTAATGAGATAATATGGAGTTTGTATTAAGCGTGACAGGTCCTGCAGACAGCAGCGAGGTCTGATGATCCTCTCATTGGTGAAACAGCATATCTATCATTAGCACAGCAGTAGTGAAAAATAGCACTCCGCTCCCTCGGCCACCTGGGAAATTTATAACGGATTCTCATATCCCTCGCTCTGTCCGTCCCGCTCACCTTCATTTTCTACTCTCATTATTTCTGCTCCCTGATGTCTGGCTGAGCCTCCAGTGTTCCCTGATCACTGCTCTGTCTGTCGGGGTGTCCTCCTTCCATCCGTCCTGCTCTTGTCTCGGCTATTTGTTACTGACAGTCTACAGACAGAAATAAGAAATAGCTTTTCAGAGCTTATTATGACTTATGGTCTCAGCTTTTGCCAAGGTTTGTTCTGGGGCCTACACCTCCCTCTGTGTGTAGGGAGGTGTAGAACAGCGTAGAGTGCTGCTTCACACCTGAAGCCTGGATCCTCTTCCTGTCAAACTCAGGAAAGCAGAACACCCATGAGCCGACTGACAAATGTCTCATTTTCTCTTGTCTCCTTACCTCTCACTTCCTCTGTCCATCTACCGTCTGTCTCTTCTCATGTCTGTGAGCCTTTGTTGATGTGTGAGTGTCTGTATGAGGGTGTGCTTGTGTTTGGGTTGGTGTAATAATTTGCGGTTAAAATGCCTTGCAAAGTGTAGAAAGGGGAATTGAATTTATGGCCTGGACACATCAGGTGACAGCAGGTGGAGAACATTCTGCTGCATGCTAAACAGCCTGTCAGCACCACCTTGGAGTGCTGTCTTATCTGTGTGTGTGTGTGCATCGGTGTGTGTGTGTGTGTGTGAGAGAGAGGGGTGTTTGGATATGAGCTTAAAAGAACCTCTGTAAGTCCTCTGCATGTCTTTGTATGCCTATTGACCCAAGCCTGTGTTTATTTCAGACTTTATCTCCTGTGTCCCTCTCTGACCGTCAATCTTTTTAATAGCCACTCTGAGCAGAAGTCAGAAAAAAAGGGATGGTGAGGAGGGAGGAGCCGTGTTGGGTCCTTTTCGTCTTCCTGACATGTTTTCATTGTCCTGTTCAGAGGGGATTCGACCTGTGTTCCCCTTCCTCCTGGCCCAGTCAGCAGATGGCTTCAAAGCCATGATGGGCATCTGATGCTTCATTATATCATCTTAGAGGAAATCATTACCTAACCTGTGGCTCGTCTTCACAGGCAGACTGTTCAGAATTCAGTTCAGCACAGCCTCTTTCAAAATCAATAAGGACTTTGGCTCGGTGTCTTTTGTGCTTTAACCTTGTTTTGCTGGAGCCAGAGGGGAGAATCGACTTGGAGTGGTGCTCGGATTTGCAGGAAGTCAGTTGTGGAAAAGAAATGATAATGGCAGATGAGAGAATGACCCTCGTAATTAAAGTTTGTCTCATGTCAGTACACATTCAATGTGGCCATAGGTAACACAGCTTCCCATCCAGATAGTCTCTATACATGGAGTTGGTCTGGAATGTTTTTGGCCACACCCTTTAGTTTAAAAAAAAAAATCTTAATGCTACAGCATATGATGAACTTTGATAAAATCATGTGCTTCCAACTTTGTGGCTAATGAATACAAACAAATCCATAAAATCAACTCTAAAGAATTTTTTCCCTGTTTGGTGTAGAGGAAAGTGTCTGGCCTGCATAGAACCTCAACCTTCACCCCATAAAACAGGTAATAAAACCAACAGTGAGCCAGACCTTATCACCATAATCAGTGTTGATCTAATAGTCTGGGGGCTTAATGGGAGCAAACATTAGACAGGTTCCAAAATCCTTCAGAAAGCCTAAATCCAAAAGAGTGGAGGCTGTAATTGCAGCAGATTAATACCTGTGGTTTGGGAATGTGCAAAGTAATCCACCAGGAATGTGCTTCTGCATGTATATGTATGATCGGAAACTCAGCACCTTGTTGGATAAAGAGAAGTTGCACTGCAGCAAAATCTGCACCAGGTTGAACTTTTTAACCTGGAAGTCCTGCGTTGTTGTGTTGGAGCCTGCATTGTCCCCCTCGCACTGGTTGTGGCCTTCATCACCACTTAAAGCACCCTGAACAGTATTTTATCAGTTGAAATCAGGTGAAATTGACCTATGTTTGAAGGCTGATTCCCCCACTTTGTTCTGTCATGTTCATACCTGCCCACGCACAAGGTCACACGTACACATGCATAACCCCCTGGGTGGTGCAATGCAGACACTTTTGTATTGACTGTGTAGTGCATATCAATTAGACAGCTAGTGATGGTGACACACCAAGAACAAATGTCCATTAACTGACTTTTCAGAGCTGTTTACTCACACCTGGTCCATGACTGTCCTAGCTTGACTACTTCTTTTGTCTTTATGATGCTTTCAGTGTCTGTTATTGATGTCTGTCATTGCACTAAAGATAACATGAGCTATCCAAATGACATCAGAGTGTATTGCACAAAACAGTTAAGACAAAATTCTCAAGGATAAAATGAACCAATAACATGAAAGTGTGGATAAATGAATAAAAAGAGTGCTGGAAGCCAGTGCCAGTCAAGTTTAGTTACAGTTAAAAGCAACAGAAACCTAACTGTTCAGGTTGAATGTTGTTAGAGAGGGGGGCAAGTTTTATTTGCTTAAAATCTTTCGCGGTATTGTGTTAATGTAGTAAAACATTACGTTCAGTTAACAATCTGTTCTTGACTAATTACTACAGGGTACTCAGTTTGAGCAGTAATAACACGCCTGTCATCCACTGAGCTGTCTGATTCAGTCTTAATAACTGATTGTATTCTTGTACTGAAGTCCTTGTGAAAACTAATTACAGTTGTTTTATCACGTCCACATTACTGTGGTTACATTTGAAACAGCTGTTTATGTGTGTTAAGTCCTGCTCCTCTTGTGTGGCAAAAAGGTAAGCTGGTCATTTTTGAGAGCCTGTCCTTCTTTGGCAAACATTTGTGGTCTTAAGCCCAGTTTTCGGATTGGAATTGCAGAAGAAGGTGGGAAATAAATATCCACTTTGCTTCTTGGTAATTTAGCCAATCATAGAGGAATAGGGTTAGTTATCGAACTCAGCAGCAAGGAGACCAGCCCTCCTTAAACTTCAAGTGAGGCATCGTCAACTTCAGTGACACCCTGATGTAACTGATTAGTTAGTTGAATAAGCTGCAAGTGAATGCTTCAGCTGTTTGACATGCCAAGTACCCCATGTTGCCAGTGCTCTCATATCTTTCTGCCTTTTTTATATCGTCCTCTGGCTCTTTTTTGGGATGTTTGTTGGACCAAACCAAGTGTCTCTGACCCGTCCCCGGCTGTTTTAACTGAAGCAGATAGCTGCCGTGCTGCTGATAGATCAATACTCCAAGCAACATGCAGGTTTCAAACTCACTGAGAGAAACGTAGTGATGTGGAAAGAGGGTGGGAGAAGATGACCGCAACAGAGCAGCAGCAGCAAGAGCAGCGCCAATAAGGCTCAGGATTTTAGCATTCAGAGCTCTCTGTGGCTCAGTCTGAAACTTACAAGACACATACTACTGTTGATTCACACAGAAGTATGTTGAATGCTAGTATATATTCTGGTCACACTGTATGTAGTGCATAGTGTGTGATTTCAGACACGGTGATGATTAAATTTTTTTTGTTGGCAAAAATATTAGATAAGAAAATTACTTTTTTTTTTCCATGTGCAACCTCCTGTTTAGTACATTTCCATGTAAAACTACTGTATGGAAATAGAAAGGTTAACTATAGCAATCGATTGAAATTCTGATTAGGTTTGACAATCAGTGATGGTGCTATGTGATTCAATTTTCTTCCTTTTATCTTCATCAATCCTTTCTCATTTTCCACATTTTTCCCTCCCCAGGTGTTTGACCTATTCTTACCTGCTGTCCTTCAATGCCTGGCTGCTTCTGGCCCCCGTCGTGCTGTGTTATGACTGGCAGGTGGGAAGCATTCCCCTGGTGGAGTCACTTGGTGACGTGCGCAATGTGGCTACTGTGCTGCTGGCTGTGATGATGGTAGCTCTTTGCCTGCACTGCTTTTTCTCACTGCAGGTAAGCACAAGAAAGTGTCAGATGGCTAGAAAATTCTTAAAACAGCATCTGCATGAAAACCAGGACTTCTCTGTACTCATTACATCATGCATCTGCAACATTTAACGAGTTTGAAGAACAGGGAACAAAGTAAAGGAAATAAAGTTGTAAATAAGTGAGGCCAGAATGTTCACTTGTGCATATGAAACATCAAAAGCTGATCAGAGGAATGCCAGGAAAAATTAATGATCAAATAAATGCTTCAAAACCTATGAACTCTTTAAATTGTATTCACGGTTTGGCCTTACTCTAACACCACCCTCAAGACAAAATCAATGTCAAATTGTGAGATGCAAGAACATTGCAGCATCTGGTGGTCTGGTAGTCTTAATTAAAAGCAGTGAATCGGTTCTTTGTAATCAAGAATAAAGTTATTGCTGCTGCAAGTCAACAGGCAAGGAGACCTAGACTCAAACTCTGTCCGTCGAATCATTGCACTTTGTCTTTATCTGTGTCATTGTCACAGATGAAATACAAAGGCATTGAAAGTGAGTCCTGTATGTAACACCATAGACTGATGCAGACTCTTATAAGTGCTGTTTTGTGCCATTGGTCAGCATTACAAAATACTGCCACTAAATGCAGGTGTGATTGGGTCTAAACTCATCTTAGTGTATCAATTCAGTGGCACCTGAAACAGCATTAAAGCAGTCAATTGCAATTCTGTTTTATTTTTTATCTGCGTGACAGATTTGATTTCACAGCTCCAAAGCCTTTTGTAAGTGTAAGCCTCCATGCTGAATGATAATCTATGACAATTTCTCAGACAGCAGCTCAGTCTTTTTTAGTTTTCAACTAAAGGGCACATTGTCTACACCAGGAGCTATTAATCAATGCCTTTTCAGATCCCAGTGGGACTCTTAATTAGTGCTTCATTAAAGGCAAGTGTGCTGAAAAGGTCAGCAGAGTCTAACCTCTCCATGTTAAAAATGCAGACAAAACACCAATTAGAAGACTAAAGTGCGCTCAGGCCGTAGAATCACATCCATTTCCAAGAACAAAAGGAAGTTGTGGAATTTTTCACTTCTTATAATGAATTTATTGGTCAGTGAGATTCAGCACATTGTGCTGGGCTGTGCAAACACAGCAAGCACACACACGAACGTACACATGTTATATATGCTCATCTAGTCACCAAAGTTTTGGGGCATCAGACACAAACATGCACAAACACACTGATGATATACACCTTCTGCTCCTTCTAATTCACATTTTCAACCCAGGCTCATCTCATACACCTCCTGTTACCTTGGAGACAGACCTCTCTAAAAAATATGTGTGTGTGTGTGTGTGTGTGTGTGTATATATATATATATATATATAGGATGTTTTTTCCAAAGGTGTGCTGTCTTAACAGATGACGATTTCACTTTCTCAATTAACACCAGCTTTGTGTGAAACCTCCTTCCCTCCCTGATTAACAGTCTTTTTTTTTTCCTTCCCATGCAACTCTGCTTATCTCCTTTATGCAGTTCAAATAAAATCTGTTTCAAGGAGTCTTAATTGAACTGTGCTGTAGTTTTATGGAGAAAAACATTCCTCAAACACAGCGTTTTTGGCAAAATATCATTTAGCCACTCTAAATGCTGCCAGGCATTGCTGCTATTTTCTTCTCAATCTATTCCAGAGCTCTGTTTCATTTCTGGTACCGTTTTCAGCAATGAAAAAGTCACAAAGGTGTCATGCTTTTGAGCCTTGCACTCTGAGAAGTCGAAATATTCAAAATAATTTTCTTTTCATCCATCAGAGCTTCAGTGGAGCAGGAGAGAGAACTCTGTGCCTCTGAATGTACAAGTAGAATACTATTTGCACAGAACATTTTGTACATAAAAACTGTTCCGTCAGTCTAACTGATCTTCAGAGCAGTGGGCTATGTTCTGCACAGCTTGAAGAGCACAATGTGACACATAGCATAATTAAAGCCTGAATGCAATTCTGGTATGTCCATGATGACTGACACAGAAAACGCAGCTTGAACAAACCACCCTCACATGTTGAAATAATGGTTTTAAAGTCATAAATTTGGACAAAGCAAGACTATTTGTTTACTCCAGTTTCAGTCCTTATGCTATGCTAGGCTTGTTGCTGTGGCTTGCTTGTGTTTCTTTGAACCAAATAGGTTAAGATGCAGCAACAGTGATTTAAAAGTATAAAATGTACATATATTAAATTGAGGAAATGCCACCTGGAAAAGTTCCTAAGTTGCAGGCTTATATCCATTGTTTATGTCAGGTGGATCAGACTATGTCTGGTGTAATCAGTAAAACCTCTGTCTAAAATGCATAACCCTAACCCTAATCACTTGTTGAAACTATGTCCTTTCTTACTGTGGGAATCCTAAAAACCATGCCCACCACACTCACAGTGTAAGTGTGGGAACGTGACCTTTAAGCTTTGTGCCCATTAGGCCTGGCAGTCTCATTATGAAAAGAGAGAGCTGCACAATTTCAAATGTATCAGATGTGTCTTTCACATAATTAATATTATTAATTTAGTGTTAACCTAGCACCATCACTAGGATTCCTTGGCATCACAGCAGTCTCTGTTCTGCTTTTAATGAACCCAATTAAAGAAGAAAATTTGTCTATTGCTCTTCATCAAATTTCTCTGCATGACAGGCTGGTGTTTGGAGTTCCACTTTAGGAACCCTGTATGTTTACCTCTAAAACACCCTGGGTGAAGTGGTTTGGCCATGCACAGCCTGCAGCAGCACCCACAGCAACACCAAAAATCTCCATGCAAAAATATTCTGCTTTCATACTTGACTGTATGAATCCAGCAGGATGCAAGAAGAGTGTGCAGTGGTTTTTGTTTAAATGTTTATAGTACCTGTGAGGTCTGTCGATACTGTTAGTGTTGTTAGTGCCTCTAGTGTGTATGAGACAGAAAAAGGGGGGAGGGGCTGCATGTCAGTGATGTTTATGCGGTTTTAAAAGTTACTTTACTTCAGCTTTTTCTTTTTGTTGATATATTTTATGAATTAAAAGTAGGTCTCATATAGCCAAACTCTCATTGTCTCAAAATTCATGCAGCTGTCACTCTAAATATACCACTCACCCGTTGCAGCATTTGCTTCTGCAGTGGGGGCCTGTATACAGCACAGACTGTTGACCCCACTGCAACCTCAGGAAGTCATTTGCGTTCCAACGTGACCTTACCAGCTCTCCCCCTCAACCCACGTTAACGACCTCAGGGCGAGTACAGAGACTCTGTGGATCCTATCATAGCTTCCTTCCTGCACTAAAGGACTGGTGAAGTTGCACTACATATCAATAACACTGGATGGAAAAAACATAAAATGTTCCCTGCAGAAAGGAGGTCAATGACCTGCTGGATTTCATGCTCATACATACATTTATGCATGCAGGTTTGGGAAGGATGGAAGGAAGAAGGAAGTAAGTTCTGCACAGCCAAGGATCACACAACCACAGCATACTTTGCGTGCATGTGTGTGTGTGTGTGTCCATCTTATCTGTTCTTGTTTATTTGTTTGTCCACTTCTTTAATTGAGCCTGTGTGTGGCTGTTTATGTACCAGTGGTGAGTTTCTCCAAATGTGTGTGTGTGTGTTTATATGTGTGTTTGCAAGGGTATGCTTTTGTGTGTGTGTGTGTGTGTGTGTGTGTGTGTGTGTGTGTGTGTGTGTGTGTGTGTGTGTGTGTATTGGTGTGTTTGTGTAGGTAGGCACGTGCATGTGTGTGATGCAAGGCCATCTGTGGTTCTAGCCCGCCCCCTCAGTGTGGGCAGCAGGTCTTCATTCAGTTCCTGTCTGCTTTTCCTGGATGGTCCAGCTGGGTCCACTCTCAGAAGTTTGGAGACAACTCAGAAAATTAAAGTGAGTTGTTATGAAGTCCTCAGACAGCCATTCTATTGGCTGTGAGCTTGAAAACAATCCGTTGTAGAAAGAACACCTCTGATTGGATTTCTGTTTTTTGAGTAGGAAAAAACTGTCCTGTTACATAAGTTAATTGGTCCAAAATAGAACAGCCAAGTCTCTCTCAGCTCTTTCCTAACCAATATTAAGTTTAAGTAGAATTTGTATGACATCATAGTGGAATTGGAAAAAATGACAATCTGAACTATGAAGTGTTATTACTAGATCTAGATTTTTTTAGTAGATTTTTTGTTATGATTTTTGGATTAGGAATTTACATGAATTAAACAGTGTGATAACTTCCCTCACTAGTTTCTTAACTTTTAATCATCAAGGGTTGCCCCAAGATTTTTAGTCTGACTCAGCATCATATTTGATACTACAAATGGATGGCACCAAATTATGGATTCTTTTATTCCCTTAACACATTTTTAATATGATTCCTAAATATCTGTGGTTTTGGTTAGTTGAAGGTTCTGCTAATTGAGGTTCATCTCATCAGGGCAAAATCCTTCAATTGGCCAGTTTATACAACTGAGAATATGGCCTCAGAGCAAAGAAGACGGATAGGCTGAAACACAAAATTCTTTCCAAATGATACGATTTACAGGAGATTCACCTCACCATTATGGAGAGTTCCCGTTCTGGACTAAAATGATCCTATGAGTCTGTAGGACTCTGATGTACTGTTGTATTTGCTTTTAAGTATATTTGTTAAACAGTGGTCGTGTCATTGGAGAACTCAGAACCTCTTGTTTAGGGTGAGGACTTTGTAGGTAGTAGCCCCTGATACAGGACACAACTCTCCTCAGACTGAAGAACAGCCTCCTTACCTTCAGAGCAGTGCCCATTACATAACTGTAGATAACCTGATTCTTGCCAAATTTCGAAACTGTGTTGCATCACTCACTTACAGAGAAAATTTGCAGATTTTCTGCTTTTTAAGTGCAAACATGGTCAGACAGAAACTAAAAGTACATGTCACCTGATGTTAGTGTGATTTTGCTGCAGGAAGGAATTGTTCATTACCTTCACTTTCTCTCTGCTTTCTCACTTTTCTCCTCTTTTTGCTGTTTTTTATGGTTATATTGCAGTGACATAAATGGCTGACATAGTGCTTAGCACATTTCAAGAAGTATTTGCCCTCTTTGTCTGATAAAATCTTGTTATCTGTTAAAGGATTGCATTAAGGAATTACAAAGTTCTCTCCCTTTTACCTTGTTAATCTGTCTCTCACTGACCAATGTTGGTCCACTTAAAAGGAAAGGACATGATTGTTTAGAACCGTAATGTTTGATATGATTGGGGTTGACACAGAAAGTCTGCCAGCTTGTGAGGCAAAGCTTTAACAGCCAGGAAACCAATTGAGATGGCCACAGTGGTAAAACGGACCACCAGTCACTGGTAATAGATGAACATGCAAAGAAAAATAAATTAACTAATCAAAGAGAAGCAGAGGATCCGAAGATCAGAGAAAATATAGTGAAAGCATTAATGTTTAAAGACTTGAATAGGAAGAGCAAGGAAAAAGGGATGTGAGAAAAGAGGGTAGTAGTGGTCTGATGCTAAGCAACAAGGATTACTGGACACTGTGGTCAGCAATGAGAGAATTCAACTTTCCCAGCACTGGAAACCGCAGTGATACAGTCTTTAAGGTGTGAGTAGTATGGCCATTAAATAAAATAAAAATATTTGAGGGTATTTCTGGGATAATGATGTTCTTAGGATATGAAAAAGAGTAGTGAAACTTTGCCAAAGATCCAGACCCAGTGTAGTTGGTCTGCTTCTTGTGGAACTCTCCTCACACGATTTTTGGCCCTACTCAAACATAACCGGGCTCTTCTGCGTGAGGTGGTGAAATAAGTTTGGGGTATTGCCCACTTTGTTGTCACAGTCTTCTTGCACTTTTTACACATTATCACTGTTTGCTGTACATCTGATCTTTTCAAACAAAACAACTTGAATACAACTCAATTTGCTCCTGTTTTTAGGGGAAAAAAAGACTGATCGTGGAGCTGGTAGCAATGTTCATTTTGCTGTCAGCTTTGCTTGTTATTGCTGTGCATAACAGTATTACATCATTACATCAACAAGTCTGAAATTTTGCCATTAATGCAATATGATTTTTTTTAATATATATACAGTACATGTATATAAATATACTGATATTATTATGAATATTTGATATAACAAACCCCATTAGTTTTTGTTTGATTATTGTCTTTCAAAGTCTCTTGGAAGACAATAATCAAATCTGTCAATCACAAATTTGGCTCACGCTGCAGTTGCCAGGGTTGGAGAAAGCAATAGGGAATCAAATCAAAGTTAAGATGATTTGATTTGCTCTAAACCAAGTGACCAACTACTTCTCTTAGTCTGATGCCATGGAGCTCTTCTGTAAAATAATGAGGTAAAGATTGTCCCAAGTGAAGGAGCTCAGTTACTAAGGGCTTGCGCTCACTAAACAGAAAGTAAGATGGACAAATTGTTTAATGCTGCATCGTTAGCAGTGTAGATCCTGTACCAGACTCTTATCAGACCAGTAATGAGGAAGGAGCAAAGCCTGAAGCAATCGATACCATCTACATTTCAATGTCACCCATGGCCATGAGCTTTTTGGAAGTTACTAAATAAATGAAGTAATTGACAAAGTGCCAGAATTATGCTTAGACCTTTTCTTTGCAGGGTCATTTAGCTTCCCCCCATGAGATGGGCCAAGGAGCAAAGAGCTTGGAATAAAAGCAGCATTACTTAAGGATTAAGGGGAGCCAGTTGACCTTGTTTGAGCATCTGATAAGATATCTCCTGGTGAGACTGGGCGAACCCGCTTGGGCGAAGGAAGACCTCTTGAACCAGAAAGACCCTTGGAAAAACCTCAGATGTCTTTTGACATAGTAAAGCAATGGTGTTTCCCTACAATCAACCCTTCTGTTGCATCAAGTGACAACGTGTTATCTTGCTTTGAAATATGTTTGTTTATGGATGTTTTTTGTTGTTACACATTTGTACTAAACAAACTGATGGAAAGACAACAGACACTGCAGGACCTTTTTTTTCTAGATTGTATCAACTACGAGTAGTGAGTCTTTGTGTGTGTGTGTGTGTGTGTGTGTGTGTGTGTGTGTGTGTGTGTGTGTGTGGGTGTGTGTGTGTGTGTGTGTGT